>PVJD01001273.1:0-282753 GCA_004026545.1 Mormoops blainvillei | reverse complement strand
CAGGCCCAGATCCAGGCCCAGAACTTCATCTGTAGATAATCTACTTCTGGAACAAAGGATGGAGAAAAGACACAGAGGCGGAGAGCTCATGTTAATAGCGGTGACAGCAGTGAAAGAATCCTTACCAGTCCCTTCCTCTGACATTTAAAAATTATTATGTATTACAACTTTACATAAATGCAGAAATGTAATCACACACACGTGTGTGTATCTTTTTAGTTCTTTCTTTTTTTTCCTTTTCTTTTTTTGCTTGATTTCATCAACTGTAATCCTGTCCCCCATCCCAGCCACTCACTTCTGGTGACCACCTAGAATATAGTCTTCTGTGTTTTTCTCCATATCATGCATTTATATGTGAACATATACATAGTCATATGTGTATATATATATAAATATGCTGATTTGTCATGTTTTATGAACATGGGGTCATTTTATAGATACTTTTTGGCATCTTGCTTTTCCTATTCAGCAACAACTTGTGGAAATCTCTCCGAGGCACCAGGAAGTGTTCTATTCATCTTTATTAATGGCTGTATTACATTCCATTAATTCCATCACAATTTATTCAGCCAGTGTCCTTGATCGTCATTCATTGTTTCCATTTTCTTCCTTTTATGAACAAATGGTATAGCTTGGGCTGAGTTTCTGACTACCCAGCCTCCCCCTTGTTCCTCTGCTCAGTTTTGAGCCTACTTCTACAGCAACATATGATGTTTTTTTAAGTGGAAAAAAAATATATATATATAAAATTTCTGGAAGGATACACATAAAGGTTGCGAAGTTTCTGGTGTCCTTCCAATAAATTATTGTTCTGCTTATATTAGCCAGACTCAGAATCTATCATTTGCAATCCAGAACCCTAACTGGTACACCAAGGTTCCCATCTTAGCTTTGCTATTATTATTATTATTAATTATTAACCATGTGCCCTCTCTGAGCTCTTACTTCCTTGTATAGTTATAAGGATTTGGAAAATATATGCAGTGTGGTTGGTACAGTGCTTGACCTATACTAGGTTCTCAATAAAAGGTAACAAGAAATCATCATTAATAATAACAGTTACCAATAACAACTAAAGGACATGGAAGACAATCAATGGAAGATATGGAAGAAGGTGAGAATATAAATGTGACCAGGCTCAATTAAGTCTTTACCAATTGTTAACTGAGAAGAATTTAGTGTTATTGTCAGAACATATAGTGTTTATAGGTGTAATTTACTTATTAACCTATTAATGATCCTGTATATTTATTCCCCGGAGTGCATTCAGGCATTCTTATTTTGCCCTGTCCATCACCATTTCAAAGTTTGGCATTACAAGAATTCCCTGTGATGATAGTAAGATGAATAGTGAAAGGAGTGAAGCAGTAGACACATCTGATGATTCAGAAATAATTTGGCGAGGAAGGAGTAAAGCAAGGAAGCAGCTCCTTTTACCCCAAAGCCTATCCTTTGCAAGTGTCACATGTAAATTACCTTTAACGCACTCCAAAAATGTATATACCCCTTTTTCTTTATTGTGTAAGGGTATGACAGTTATTGCAATGAAAAGTATGTGTACATTTAGATGTCGATATTTTAGGTGGATCATGAGATTAAATTTCCCTTCAGGAGCGAGCATATGTTATGACAGTGCATGGCAGAGCAATGCGTATGTGTGAGTATGGGTGGGAAGCCCTCATCTTTTACATGCATATTCATTGGGAAACTCAAAGTTCTTTGCAAAAAGTTTCATTTATATAGTTGATTCTTGATAATTAAAGCAATTAACTGAAAGGGAACCATTAGCTGCTTCACATTTTCTTTGTAATTTAATGCTGCTAACACATGGCAACTAATATGTTTAATGTATTGTTCAGCATTTATTTTCTGGTTGTTTTATATTAAAATCACAAGATAAATTTATTTTCACTGAAAATTTTTTATTTTCCTTTTTTTTTGACCAAATAATGATTCCCCTTTATTAAGCTTTCAATTTTTTATTTGATATACTTGCTATTTGCTATTAACTGTCTTTACAATTTTTAATTAAATATTTTTCAGTTTTAAACTTATTATGGTAATTCAGGCTGAAGGCTAAAAATTAAAAGATATAAAGGTGTATAAATTAAAAAGCCCAAATACACCTCTCACCACAGTCTCATTTCTAGTCACTGTTCACAATGTCTTGTGTATCCTTCCAGAAATAATCATATGCATGTAATTTCCATTAAAAAAGCATTCACATATGACATCACTATATAACTAGAGTTTTTTTACTTAATAGATATCTTGAATGTCTTTCCATATCTTAAATATTTTAAATATAAATATACATATAAAGGAAGATAATATAAATATTATCTCATAAAATAAAAATACCTTTATCTATAATATATATGATATAAAAATATCTTCATATATATGTATTTTCCAATTGCTCATGCAACTAATGCAAAAATATTTAAATGCATTTGTGTATATATGTTATTTTAATCTCTGACTAATATTCCACTGCATTGGATGTATTATACTTTTTAATCTTCAATTTATGAGCATTTAAGATATTTTCAGTGCTTTGTTTTGCTAGATTACTTTTAATAAAATGGTTGACATCAATTAAATTGTCCATCCTATTATTGAGTAATGAACATCAATTGTCCAGAGAGAAGGCTTGAAATTCACCAATATCCAACCCATGCCAGCTCCTGTCCCAACGAATGACTCATATTCTGCTTCTTTAGCAGTATTCTGGAAACTGGGTAACTCAAGCAATAACCTTTCTAGAAGGATTACTTTGGTCAGTAAAGTACATTTACATTTTCATTCTGGGTAAAAATTTGCTATGACTCTAGAAAGTTAGATATTTTGATGATCAATTATATAATTTTCTTTTTGATGACAGCGAATGCTTACCAGAAAGGCCATGGATCAGTAAGATCTCAACTGAGCCTGTATACATTGCCTAATTGTTTGTGTGATTCCCATAAGAAACGCAATAATAGTAATAAGATAAATCCAAGTGAAAAAGAGGATTCAAAAATTCTACAAAATGCACCAAGTGCTTCCCACCTATGCCATTAATTTATCTTTTTATTGTTGTTGCTTTTGAGTGTTTAACAATTTTTTAAAATTCCAATCAGTTTCTTACTTTCCCATTAATGGATTGATTTCTCTTTTTGGTTGACATCTCCCATTTTTGGTACCTACCGACATTAAACAGCAGTAAATACAAACAATTTTATCTGTACATTTCTGAATTGTCTTTTTTCTTCTCTATTATTTCCTGAATAGCCTCAATTTCATGAAAAGTCACTTTTTTATATTTTTATTGTCTTTTTATTTCTAAGTCATCACTATTGAAGATATCCCATGATGTATGTGTTATATGAACTCCTTTTATCCTTTTCATTATTCTTATCTTTACCTTTTCTGTAATATAAATGATTCATAACACAGGATATTCCTGTGCCTCTTAGAATGAGCCAAGCTATTATAGGTGGCTTGGTCTGGCATTCTCCAGTCACTTCCCTATTGCTGCCAGCTCTGAAATATGCATTATCCTCTGTTTCCTGACTATTCCAGTATTCTTTTTCAGCAATATGTGAAAATCCTTATGCTATGAAAAACATTTATATATTACCCAAACAAAAACAATATTTCATTTAGATTGACTGTAAATTTCAAGGCATTTTCTTCTTTGTGTTACTAATACCTTAGAATAGTGCCTGGTACTTAATAGCCAGTTGATAATTTTTCATCAGGGGATTTATTCACTTTTTGAATGCATCCAAAATGCTATAAGTGTAACTGCAAAATTATGTTTGATGATAAACAAAATTAAAAAAGAACAGAAAAATAATAATTGGTTTGTTATGGTGGGGTAGAGGTTACTACTTTGCTATTGTTTTTATAATGTGATGTCATCATATTGCTGATTGAACAATAAAAAGTTCTGTTAAAGGTTATCTGTTATAGGTCTGTGTCTTAAATTCAGCATTCCATCTTGTTTTACTAATAGAAGAGTAGATTGTGGGTTTCCTCTGACTCACTTCCAACATTTTTTTGATATAGTAAAATTGAATGGAAAAGAGCACCCAATGCTCTTTTCCGATGATCAGGATAATGATAAAAATAAAGGCCAACATTACTTATTCACCCGTGGGCCAAGCACAGTACAGGGTGGGGCAAAGTAGGTTTACAGCTGTGAGTACATGAAACACAGAGTTTATTCTCATCTTATTATTTGTTAATTATTATCTTATTTTCCATAAGAACAGCTGTAAACCTACTTTGACCAAACCCTGTGTTTAGTACCCCCTAGCAGCACTTCATTTAATTCTACCGATATTGTTAGGAGGTAGAATTAATATTGTCTCTATTTTGGAGCTAAGGAAGCAGAGACTCTGAGAAGTTTAAGAACTTATTTGGGAACCACCAGTATCTTGAGTCTGTCTCCAAAGTCCTTGCTAGTAACCATGATGGAGCCTGAGATGAGCAATTTACAATGAAGAGTTGGTAGGCACATGTACTTTCCTCCAACAGGGATTAAAAGATTGATAGGCTATTATTCTTTGTTCAAGGGTTGTGGCTGTTACCTCCGCCTTGTTTACTTAGGTAAATCAGACTATAACTGAAGAACAAATAGGGTGTACCCATCAAGGGAATTATTTCCATAAAAGACAAATGTATGGGCTGGGGAAATAAAATAATAAGGAAACTAAAAACAACAAAAAGAAAACCTCATTCTTATTCTCAATGATAACAGTCTTGAGACTTCAGGTTTGATCTAAGGCTCATCACTCAGGATCAGAGGAAGGTATCCATTCAGGTCCATAACCCTCCTTGGGTCCCAGGTTGATGGTATTATGAGAAAAAATGAAGAGGCTTTTTCACAGCATTTCTCTGAGGCTTTTAGGATACCACTTTCTGAGTCACATAACAGGCCACATATGGACCTAGGGGTGAGGGACCCTATACACTGCAGCCTCAGGAGTCTTTGTAGCAGGAAGACCAAGCAAGCAAGAAAAAAAATGGAGATGACACTATTATGAGTTTTTGTGACACAATCCTAGTGTTCATCTTGGGTTGTCTCCAGTGCTCAGGACTATCTTCTTTTCCTCATTGGCCTCTGACTGCTTCCCTGGGTTCTGCCCACTACATGAGGGAGAGCCCTACCAGAATTCACTGTACCCAAGGGACAGCAACATCTATTGTCTTCGTTATTAAACATTGTTGTTCTAAGAAGGTAGCGCACTCTTCAAGGGCAATATTATTTTCTGTCTTTCCAGCAGGGCTTAGCACAATGTTGGGTACAGAGCAAGCAGTTGATAATCCCTCATTAACCTGATTTGACATTAGTTTGGTTCTTATTATTAGTAATTCAAAACTGTACAAGGTTGCCCAAAGATATAAATAAAAAGAAAAAAGATCCCTTCTTCCTGGCTATCACCCAGGACAACATTGCTTGGAAAGGATTAAAACATTTTGTATTTCTACCAGCCATTTCCCTGGGAAGCCAAGCCAAGCCTATAATGCTGTTTAACAATGTTAATGTTCTTCTGTAGGCGGACAGGCAACTCTGAGTCTTGCTTGTCACCTTCCCCCTCGTCCTTAGTTAGAATGACTTAACTCCTCTAATTTTGGGGGAGGGGAACAGAAAGAGAGAGACAGAGAGAGAGAGAGAGAGAGAGAGAGAGAGAGGCACTTTACAGTTATATAGAATTATAGATACTACCTCATGTATGTGCATCCTACAGAAATTTAGAAAGCAGTGAACTTTAAACTACAACAACACAAATACTCTATGCTTAACCTTGTCTACCATATCAGAATATATTAGAAACCAAGAACTGAGAAGTGACTTGACACTTTAGGGCCTAACTTTCAATGTTTAGGCCATTTAAGTGCCTTCTCGCCAAAACCAGTGAGGTTTCAGTACCAGAAATAGCTGCAGCCCTTACAACTCAGCAACTATAGGAAAATAAAATACCACAACGCACCTGGCAGATTGTTTATTTATACTTCACCACACACTAACTTGACTAAGAGACCCTATTTTCTCTTGAAATTTTTTATTACCCGACCTCACACTCTGAAAAATCTCTCTGGTGATGACTAGGTGTTCGTTAGTTTGCTTGCCCTTTGACAGAAATGAAATGGTGGGATGACTTGTGGTTACAACTAAGTTTGATAAAACCTGTTTATCCATGGCAACAAGGAGTGAGCACTGGTCCAGGGGTCAACACATTTTAGCCTAATTCCTTTCTGACCTTTAGCAAGAGCCTCATCTCTCTGGGCTCCATTTCTATACCTGTAAATGAGCAAGTTGGACTAGATGACTAACAGGATCCTTCCTAAGGCTAATGTCCTGTGCTCTAGTCAATGACAGAGTGTGGTTAACAGAGACATATCCAACTGAAAACCGGAAGACTTTTTTTTTTTTAATATCTTATATTTTGTATTTCTGTTTATCTTAACAAAACCTCCTGTGGGAAAACTAGTGTTTGAATTCTAACTTGCTATTCCCTATGTCTTTGCGCTAATTCTTTAGTCTTCCTTAGCCTCAACTCCCTCCACTGTAAAGTAGGAAAGACAGAAGACATGTTCTTGAGGTCCTCACCTTGTTATTAAACAACTCATTAAACCTTTCTGAGATTTGGTTTCATTCATCTGTAAGATCCATTCCAGTTCTAAATTCTATGATTTTTATGATATTGCTTATTGAGGCTGAAAATATCACAAACATAAGTTCTCAGGAATTAAGCTTCTTGTACTACATAGATTGTATCATATAAACAACTCAATCTGATCATCATCAACCACCAGCATTTATTGTGCAAGCAAATGATTTATATGCACAGCAGGGGTGAGATGATGCATATTTGCAAATACCACTCAGTAGAAATGGTTTTACTTGCCCTACCATAACTGCATTTTAAATCACTATTAATATTTAGCATAATTACCACCACGCTGTCTGGTTTTCATGAGGTTAAACACTGTGTCAAGTTGATAAATTCTATATTTTTAACACTCTGAATTGCCTGCTTTTTACTCAATGGTGCCGCTGGCAAGCAGCCAACAAGTGCAGCTCGGGACCTTCCTACAACTGACCAGTAGAAAACTGCATGACTGTTGAGGTGTTTATGCAGCCTGATTCCTATAGTAGTTTCCACTTTAGAATTTGACAAACTCATCTCCTTCCTCCCCTAGGAAGTAAAGTGTCATTTTTTTGTACCAGCTTGATTGTGGCTCGCTGTTGTCTGAGCTATAAGAGTACACTGAACAAAGAAAGGCTATTTCCAAAGAGCTATCTGTAAGAGGCAGAGGGAGTCTACATTGCTCTGGGGTGCTGACATTGGGCTCATCATTTTCCATTCTGTCTTATTGGCTTTCCTCTAAGTGCCAGAAACAGAAGATGGTTTGGTTTGAATTCTTGTCTGGCAGCAAAGTCAAAGTGGGAGGAGAAGATATGGGAAGTAACGTTTATTAAGCACGTCCTGTACTGCCAGACACGGTTTAACTCATTCAGTGATCATGAAGTGACATCAGACATGACGGAATCCGGGGGCCCAAACGATGTGGTCGGAAAGCTGACTGTCTCCCTCTTCCAGCCCTGCTTTCCCTGCTTGACTGTTCTCACACAGGCTCCCTTCACACGGTGGCAAGATGACCACAAGTAGCCTCACTCTTACATCCTCCTAACCTAGCAGCCCCATGGATGGAAGATTTATTCTTCCGATGCCTAGGAAGTTATCTCAAGGAAGATTCAGATTGGCCTTGCTATGCCACATGTTGATGGTTGAACCAATCACATTCCCCTCCCCCCAGGCCACAGTGAGCCTGTTCAGGAGTCAAGGTGGCACAGCTGCGAACAGCTTCAATGGGAATAAGGGAGGGATTTCTTTAGAGAACCAAAAGAAGAGGGGTGGTAACCCTTGTTAGGCAGACAAAATCTCTGTCCAAATGGCTACCCCAGTCCACTGCAATGGGCTACTTAAGAATAATGTCAATTTGAGTTATCAGTTTGAATGTTTTCTCTACTAAAACTGAATCCGAAATCCTAAAGGAAAAGTCAAGGGCAGTTTACACTCTCAGTGGACATATATTAACATACATTTATCAGACAAGCTACATAAATCTGTCTTTTTTCATCTTTTTAAAAAAAGTATATTTTATTATTATGCTACTACAGTTGTTCCAATTTGTCCCCCTTTGCCATTCTCCACCTGTAACCCCTTCCCTCCAGCAATCCAGCCCCTTAGTTCATGTCCATGGATCGTGCACGTAAGTTCTTTGGCTTCTCCGTTTTCTATACTATTCTTAATGTCCCCCTGTCTATTTTGTACCTACCAATCATGCTTCTTAATCCCTGTACTTTTCCCCCCATTTTCCCCCTTCCCTCATCCCACTGATAACCCTCCATGTGATCTCCATATCTATGATTCTGTTTTTTTTTTCATCTTTTGATGAATGACTCTTGTGCAGAAATGGCAGTTAGCTTTCTCCTGGATATATATGCAGCCATCTAAATTTAAAGGTATATGGTCTATCTTGGACCACTTACAAATTGTAAGATGGTCCAAAGCCCAACTTGCTGCTTATTTCATGCCCTGCACATGTAATCACTGCTTCCTGTGAACAAATAGTTTTATCCAAAGATATGCGTCACTGAAGCCTTAGCTGAGTTGAGTTATAAGGCAGTTTTTAATAGGTTGAGGCAATCTTAGAGAAAAGTTTGTGAAGAAAGTTGGTTTGAACTATCTCACTGTAAGTCATAAATGTTTTGAATCAATCTGATTGTTGCAGGATAAGATGACAAATACAAGTAAGTGTTCCTAGTACTTTTTTGGAAAATTCTAAAAACAAAAATTATTCTATTGGGGTTAATCAATATTGGTAAATGGTTAACAGGTTGGTTCTGAAAGAGAGAGGGCATTTCCCTTATTCACTTCTTTCTTTGGGGGGTTGTGCTTTAATTTTTAGCTTGGTGTAAATTAATTTCTTTGCAGCACAAGTTTTCTTAGCTCCACTCTTTGACTTTCCTTCCATGTGTTCATGTCAGTTAAGTTATTCCTCTACCTGGTCATCTTAGGTAGTACTAGCCAGGAGCAGGGAAGAAGCAATAACTGGCGAACCTGTATAACCTGCTACTTCAGCAGGTAGGTTAAGAGCTCATGAGTGTGAATTGTTCTATATCATGGGTCGCTCTACCAATTTATGATTATCTAAAAGTAAATACAAAGATATAGCCAGACTTATGATGAGGATTGAGTAAAATAATGCTAATGAACTTCCCATCATAGTACTGGGCACATGCCCTTTATGTAAAGTGGTTGCCATGTTGTTACCATCCCAAGGCCGCTGTCCATGTACATTCATCATATTGGAGCACTCTGGGTGGTGAGCGGAAGCTACTAGGCACTTCTGGCCCCTGCATACCTCCCTTGAAATATCCTCTGCTTTTCCTCTCTCTACTTCCTTCCTCTGTGCTAACTCAGATAAAATGCAAAAATAAATAAATTAATTAGAAAAAAATTACCTAAGCTCCGATTCTAAGAAACAGAATGCAGAGAGTAATTTTACTGACTTCTTTGAACTCCTTCAAAGCATGGTATGTCCCCCTTCTGAGTCTTCACACAGGCTGGTCCCTCAATCAGGACACTTTCTGTCTCTTATTAGTTTCATGAGCCTTCTCACAATCAAGGCCTTAGTCTAAAATAAGTCTAAATGCTCTCCAGATAGCCTTGCCTAAACCTGCCCTGAAGTCGGGATAAAATGTTGGATTGTCTAGGTCTTCTCTGTCACCTAGTGTGTTAGGCCTCCTTTATCGCAGCAGTGTCACTCTAGTGACTGACTCTGGCAGAGGTCGGTTCTGAGGGGTCAGAGTCCATGTGTGTCCTCATTGATCTAATTGATCATTGTACATCAACACTTAGCACAGTGCCTGGCCAAGATCAGGCACACGATAAGTGTCCTTACTTGGAAATACATGTCATCCTTTTTCTGAAAGGGGCCCAAGGATCATTTACTCTTTTGTATCTCTTTAGTTATCTGTGTCTCCAAAGAGTGCTCTTATTATGGTGGAAATGTCTTATAGTTATGTTGGTTAGCGAAGTAACGCTAGCCAGCCACATGTTGGCTCAAATTTCAAATTGAGCATTTGAAATGTGTCTAGTGCAACTGGGATGTTTCTGTTAATTTAATCTACATTTAAAAAGCCATACATGCTATTACATTGGCCAGAACAGTATAAGAGACTGAAGTTTGAAGGTGTGTTTCCAGAAACTGTAACCCTAGAAACTTACACTTTGTGGAGGGATAGAATTATCACAAAATCCAGAAGTTTGGCCGTAACATCAAGTTTAATTAATATTTAGAGCCAAGTTTCCAAATAGCACATACATTGTGCCATTCGTTGGGTGATACAGAGCATCCCAATATTAAGCAAAGGAATGCAGTGCCTAGGTTAGCATGCCTGCTCTGATATCTTGCAGCTGTGTGACCTCAGACAAGTCACTTAATATCTTGTGTCTCAGTTTTCTTATCTACACAATAGACCTGGTAATAGTTTGTACCAGAGAGAGAGAGAGAGAGAGAGAGAGAGAGAGAGACACAGAGAGAGACACAGAGAAAGAGAGACAGAGAGAGTGCTTAGTATAGTGCCTGGCATATAGTATATCCTTAAAATGTTAATCACCGTGGATAATTATTGCATTCTTCCATGTCTCTAAATTATTGTATCTGGATATATGTGTGTACACACACACAAATATATCCACAACATTTTTTCCATAAGTTTTGATCAGAAGAATAAGAATGTGAGTGTAAATCACTATGAGAAGTTTAGATGGGTGTATAGAAAATCTCAGACATTCCACACAGCAATATTTTCATCAAGATGTCCCCTAGAGCAAGGGACATAAAGGAAAGAATAAACAAATGGGACTTTGTAAAAATAAGAAGCTTCTGCACAGTTAAAGAAAACATCAGCAAAATGAAAAGGGAACCAACCTTATGGGAAAGTATATTTGCCAATGATACCTTGGACGAGGGTTTGATCTCCAAAATATATAAACAACACACATGACTCCACTCCAGGAAGACAAACAACCCAATTAAGAAAAGGGCAAAGGACCTGAACAGACACTTCTCCAAGGAGGACAAACATAGGGCCCAGAGACATATGAAAGGATGCTTAAGATTACTAGCCATCAGAGAGATGCAAATTAAAAGCACAATGAGATGTCACTTCACACCAACCAGAATGGTCATCATAACCAAATCAACAAACAACAAGTGCTGGTGAGGTTGTGGAGAAAAGGGAACTCTAGTGCACTGTTGGTGGGAATGCAGACTGGTGCAGCCACTGTGGAAAGCAGTATGAAATTTCCTCAGAAAAATAAAAATGGAACTGCCTTTTGACCCAGTGATTGCACTGCTGGGATGATACCCTAAAAATCCTGAAACACCAATTCAAAAGAACCTACGCACCCCAATGTTCATAGCAGCACAATTTACAATAGCCAAGTGTTAGAAGCAACCTAGGTGCCCATCAGTAAATGAGTGGATCAAAAAACTGTGGTACATTTACACAACGGAATACTATGCAGCAAAAAGACAAAAGGAGCTGCTACCATTCACAACAGCCTGGACGGAACTAGAGAGCATTATGCTAAGTGAAATAAGCCAGGTGGTAAAAGACAAATACCACATGATTTCACCTATAAGCAGAGACTAATCAACAAAACAAACAAGGAACTAAAATGTAACCGGAGACATTGAAGTGAAGGACAAACTGACACTGAACAGAGGAGAAGGGGGAGAGGAAGATGGGGGACACAGGGGAAGGGTGGTTAGGGAATATATATGGGGGACTTATGGACAAAGCCAAAGGGGGGTGGGATTGAGGGTGGGTGGTAGGGATGGGAGTGGTGGGGGGAATAGTTCAATAGTGTTATTGAACAACAATAAAAAATAAATAAAATAAATAAATTATGCATTTTTGATTTAATCGTTATTGTATTTTCCCGTTACCATTTAGTCCCCTTAAACTTCCCTTCCTCCAGCAATCACCACAATGTTATCCATGTCCATGAGTCCTTTTTCCTTTTTTCCCAATTTTTCCAGCCCCTCACCACCCCCAGCCTGACTCCCCCAAGCTGTTCTCCTGCTCTCCATCTGTGAGTCTGTCCCCATTTTCCTTGTTAGTTCAGGTTGTTCATTAGATTCCACATATGAGTGAAATCATATGGTATTTGTCTTTCTCTGACTGGCTTATTTTACTTAGCATAATGTTCTGTAGGTCCGTCCATACTTTCTCAAAGGGTAAAATTTTCTTCTTTTTTATAGCTGAGTAGTATTCCACTGTGTAAATGTCCCATAGTTGTTTTATCCACTCATCTAGTGATGGACACTTAGGCTACTTCCATATCTTGGTGATTGTAAATAACACTACAATGAACATAGGGGTGCTTATGTTCTTTTAAATTAGTGTTTTGGGTTCCTTCGGATATATTCACAGAAGTGGGATCATTAGGTCAAAAGGCAGATCCATTTTGTATTTTTTGAGGTATCTTCATACTGCTTTCCACAGTGGCTGCACCAACCTGCATTCCCACCAACAGTGCAAAAGGATTCCCCTTTCTCCTCATCCTTGTCAGCATTTGTTTGTTGGTTTATTGATGATAGACATTCTGAGAAGTGTGAGATGATATCTCATTGTGGTTTTAATTTGTATTTCTCTGATGATTAGTGACTTTGAGCATCTTTTCATATATCTACTGGCCATCTGTATGTCCTCTTTGGTGAAGTGTCTTTTCAGGTCCTTTGCCCATTTTTTATTTGGGTTGGGGTTTTTTTGGTGTTGAGTTTTGTAAGTACTTTATAAATTTCGGATATTAACCCCTTATCAGATGGATCAGTGAATATGGTCTTCCATTCTGTGGGTTGTCTTTTTATTTTGAGGATGATTTCCTTTACTGTGCAAAAACTTTTTAGTTTGATATAGTCCCATTTGTTTATTTTTTCTTTTGTTTTTCTTGCCTGGGGGGATATATCCAATAAAACACTGCTATGAGCAAGGTCCGAAATTTTGCTGCCTGTGTTTTCTTCTAGGATTTTAATGGTTTCAGGTCTAATGTTTAAGTCTTTCATCCATTTTGAATTTATCCTTGTGTGTGGTGTAGGAAGGTGGCCTAATTTTTTGGCATGTATCTGTCCAATTTTTCCTACACCTTTTATTAAATAAACTATTTTTAGCCCATTGTATCTGCTTGCTTCCTCTGTCAAATATTAATAGACTATAAAGGTGTAGTTTTATTTCTGGGCTCTCGATTCTGTTCCATTGATCTATATGTGTGTTTTTATACCAGACCATGCTGTTTTGGTTACTATAACCTTAGAGAAAGTATAGTTTGTTATTAGGCAGTATGATTCCTCCAACTTTGTTCTTTCTCAGGATCACTGTTGCTATGCAGAGCCTTTTGTGGTGCCATATAAATTTTTGAAATATTTGTTCTAGTTCTGTGAAATGCGTCATTGGAATCTTGACAGGGATTGCACTTAATCTACAGATTGCTTTGGGTAGTATGGATATTTTAATGACATTAATTCTTCCATTCCATGAACACAGTCTTGTTGTCTTATCTATTCAGCTCCTCTATGTCTCTTGGTTGGAACATTTAAGCTATTTACATTTAAGGTGATTACTGATATGTATTTAGTGCCATTTTATTGTTAGGCTATTTTCTTCTGTTTTTCTTTTTTTCTTTCTCTTTTTCTTCTTCCTCTCCCTCCTCCTCCTCCTTTTTCTCCTCCTCTCCTTCTTCTTTTTGTCTTCTTCTTCCTCTTCTTAAAGCAAGCCCTTTAATGTTTGTCGCAGTACTGGCTTGGTGCTAACACACTCCTTTTGCTTTTTGTTGTCTGGGAAGCTTTTTACTTCTTCTTCAGTTTTCAGTGATAGACTTCCTGTGTAAAGTAGGTCCTTGGTTGTAGGTCCTTGCTTTTCATCATGTTGAGTATTTCACACCACTCCATTCTGGCCTGAAATGTTTCTGTTAAGAAATCAGATGACAGTCTAATTGTTGCTCCCTTGTAGGTAGCTACTTGCTTTTCTCTTGCAGCTTTTATTCTATCCTTGTCTTTAAGCCTTGTCATTTTAATTATGATGTGCCTTGCAGGCCTCTTTGGGTCCAACTTGTTTTGGACTCTCCGAACTCCCTGGACTTGTGTGTGTGGTTTTTTTTTTTCCTTCAACAGATTAGGGAAATGTTCTGTCACTATTTCTTCAAATAGGTTCTTGATCCCTTGCTCACTCTCTTATCCTTCTGGTATTCCCATGATGCAGATGTTGTTATGCTTCATGTTGTCCAAAATGTTTCTTAAGCTCTCATTTTTTAAAAAATGTTTTTTCTTTTTGCTACTTTGCCTGGGTGTTTTCTCCTACCTTCTCTTCTAAATCACTGAAGCAATCCTCTGTTTCATCCAATCTACTGTTTATTCCTTCCAGGGTATTATTTATTTCAGATATTACATTCTTTATTTCTAACTGGTCCTTTTTTTTATGGTTTCTATGTCTTTTTTCATGCTGTTGAGTATCCTTATAATCATTACTCTAAACTCTCTAGCCGATAAATTGCTTACCTCCATTTCAGCTAGTTCTTCTTCTGGAGAATTCTCTTGTGTTCTCATTTTGGATCTGTTCCTTTGCCTTCTCATTTTGGCTGCTTCTTTGTATTTTCCACCTTAGTTGTTAAATTACTAGGTGATATAGCCTTGAGCTGTAATCAGCAGCCCAGCTTAAGCACCACAGGGTGGGGCAGAGTAATTCCTGTGAGTAGCACTATTGCTTCATCTTAGGCTGATGTTCCTTGGAGAGGAGTGCTGTGCCTGAGAAAGAGGAGGCTGTTCCTTCAGCTCTCTCCCCAGAGCCACCAACTCCAGACTCTGCACAAGTGTCTCTAGTCCACTCTGCCCTCCCTCTACTGGAGCCCTGGGTAAGTGGCTACAAATGAACTTTTGTGCATTGGCCCTTTAAGAGGCTCTCTGTGTCTCTAGCCATCTGTCCTTGGCAGACAGAAGCCCTGCTGCTTTTCACAGCTGGGTGTTATCTGGGTTCCTTTCCAGCTCTGGTGCTGTAGGCTTGGGATCCCATATTGGAGTTTAGACCCCATACTTCTCAGTGGGAACCCCCAGCTGCAGAAATATCCCTCTGGAACTTCAGCTGCCACCCATGGGAGCACAGCCAGCCCTCTCGTGCCTCCTCCACAATCCCTACCAGTCTTGTTGTGGTGAAGCAGCTTCTTCTGTCTGTCCTTGGTTATAAGGCTTCTCCCCAGCTAGTGTTCAGTTAGTTATTCAGGATGATTTCTCTACAATTTAGTTGTAATTCCAGATTGGTCCTTGGAGGAGATTGGTGTAGCTTCCACTTACTCCTCCACTATCTTGGATCTAATTTTATGCATTCATTCTGTAATATAATAATTTTCAACCAGTGTCCTGCAAGAGTCACAATGGTGTGGTGTGAGAATTTTTAAAATATGCAATGCCTGAGTATTTAGTCAGGAGCACTCAACTCTTTTCCCTTAGGTTGTCAAATTAAAAAATGACAAGGTCATACACAACAATAGCTGTCTCGTGTGAATGAATCAAAATTATACCAATTTTTTTTGTCAGACTGGCAAAAAAATATATTTTTCAGTGAGCCACAGAATTTAGTAATCAGTGTATGTGTGCCATGAGATGAAAAAGGTTGAAAATTGCTGGTGTAACAGAATATTAAACTAGACCTTTATTAGGGAAGGTAACTCATTTTAGAAAGGTAAAGTATCTTGAAATGTGATATTCAAAGAGAAACAGCGTTTGAAATAGGGAGCAGAATTCTTGTTCGTGAGAGAACTTTGCTGCAAATATTTCTGTTCTTCCTCTCCATTTGTGTCACCTGTTCAGGTTGCCCTTTTGCCATCCTCTCAATAGGGAAAATGTTCAGCGTGTGGCTGCCTTTTACCATGTACCAGGGGGACTGACCTGAGCTGATGCAATGAGTTCAAAGTCCAATTTTTGAATTTCACTATTCAAATCAATGTGCTCTACAATTTTTTTTGTATACTTTGTGGTCCTTAGAAAATTGTGTGAGTGAGGGCGGGAGGCAGGGAGATGGTTCCCAGGATCAGTAGCTGATTTGCAAGCCTGAGGAGGTTGTATGAAAGGAAGCAGTTAAAGTCAGTCACCAGCTCTGATATAGTGAGAAGGTAAAAAGAAAGAAGAGGAAGCCATGAAATGTTATTAGGAAGTCAGGGAAATAGAGGGAACTACTCAATATAACTCCTACCTTATTACTTTACCTTCATTTAAAACAAAGTTTTTTATGTATGATATATATGTAGGGTCTTTTTTTAAAGAAATGTAAATAGGAAACTACTTCCTCTGATCCTTGGTGTATGGTAAGTTATTATATCCTTTTGATACAAGAGATTGAAATGAACTAACCACAAATGCAGGAAAGAGATCTAAAAAGCAAAATGTTTCCTTAACCCTCTTGCTTCTTTATGTTAAAAACTGGGGACTCATGCTGAATTCAAATAATCTGCCAGGTCCCAATAATAAACTGTTGTATCTTTTGCAAATTGAGATGTATTATGTAAAATATTTTATACTATACATTTTTGTATAGTGAGAAAACAGAAGAAAAAAGTAACTCTGATATCAGAAGTATATCTATAGCCTTGCAAATAAGAAACAATATAATATTGTACAAACAGCAAGTATTCATTTTATTGCCAATACTCACAAACACATAAATAGCAATAATAGAGTCTCAGATGCTTTGAAAACTGTTGGGACAAGTGAAATGCCACAAAATGGGAAGTTTTAATGTGCACTGATGAACTGTCACTATTGTAAGCCCAGAATTATCTGGATGCATTGCTTGTTTTTGTAACTTTGATTGATTATTGCCCTAGAAGAGTATACCATGGTGCTCAGAATTCTAATTAACCCACCATACTTGGAGATTATTCCCTTATACTACCTAGCAACTGGAAAGTAGACAAGCATTTGGGGGGAGAAAATGCTCAGATATACAATAAAGTAAAAAAAAAAAATGTGTACTCTATCTTTAAATGTCTTCTTGGGTCTTTGAAAAGCATTCAGGTTAGCAGTAAAACTGCTCCTTGGATTAGAATTAGGACCCATCGGGAAGCTTTATAAATGCATTCACCTTTGGGAGGCCACTGGGTTTCCACTGCAGTAAATTAACTTAACCAGTAGCAATCACAGAATGTTAAAGTCTGAAGGAAGAACATCTCTTTTTACCTCCTATTTTGCATGTGAGAAAACTGGAACCCAGAGGTTGATGGCCTTGCCCAGGCCACACACTGCTTGGGAGTAAGACTGGTCCTAGAATGGCAGGTACCTCTTGATCCTCATCTAGTGTTCCTTCAACTACAGCAAGCTCCCTGGAATTCTATGATACCAGTACATGCTCCAATGCCAGGCACATAATAGGCTTACAATAAATATGTACTAACTGAATGGACTGAGAGTCTTAATATTTTAGAAAATAATTTCGAACTAGTTAAAAGCATCAAACAAATCTGGTTTTTGGAGAGGCTATCCAATTGCTACTAGGCCATTACGAATAAGAAGAGGGGCTACCAAATAATATAAACAGGAGGTAAAAAATTAAACTGTAGCCTATAGTAACACGCTGAGACTTATATCATGATAGAGAGGCACTGGAAAAGCTGGTATCATGTGACTATTTCAGAAGCAATAAAACATTCTTGACTCAGATGCAGAAGATAGCGTGAGGGTCCTTTGCTTTCTACTGCTATTCAAACAGCAGATGTATGTTCAGAACGGGTTTTTTTTTTAGATAAAACAGGGTGAAATTTTGACCTCTAAAGTTTTTGAGATAATCACACTAATGAGAATGACCACTGGGGCAAGAGCATTCTTCTTTTATACCGAATTAGAATATATAACTATTTTGGACATTTGTATTCAAAAAAATGGAAATTTTGCTTAATTTCCATTATCCTGTTTTAAGTCTACCAACCCTGCAAAGCAGAGGCATGATTGATCTTAAAATGTCAATCTCTCACCTAAGAAGGGAAAGGAAAGATTTATTTAAAGAATAAAATGTCGTAGGGTTTCTTAGGAGAAAAGCTCCTGGGTTTGGATTTTCTTTGACAGCCGGGCTTCCAAACGAGTAATTTTGCCTCCCCATCCCTCTTGGAGCAGCTTTCCAGATAGCTGTGAGTGCAGACATCCACACTGGCAAATGCTTTCATGTTTTAGGTTCCTTTTTGACAGTTCATTAACCTGGGCACTGAGTTTCAGTACAGAGTTCTTGATAATAAATAAATAAATACATACATACATAAATAAATAAATAAAATTCCTCAGGACTTTGGGGAGGTGAAAAAATTCTACTGGATTACTGGATACACCCATGCCGGTGAAAATGCATCCACTAGGCTGGGGATGGGGGTGAAGGAGCTGAAATTAAATGTCTTTGATTTAGTCCTAGGGGATCAGGGAACCAGATGAAACCCAGATTTGGAACACTCACCTAAGCAGAGTTTACACTATGAGTGCATATGGAGAATGTAAATGGATTCTCAGAGCGTCCGAAGAATCCTTAGCATCTATATGCACTCTGCACATTGAAGGTTTAATATATGCATTATGCTGTATGTCTAGCATTTATTTGCCTGGTATATAGTGGGTATTTGATGATTAGTTGTTAAAATAATTTAGTGTTAAAATTAGAGAATATCTCCCACTGGTTTAGATGTATACAGAAATTTATATTGTTTATGAAAATTAACCCATTTTATGACTCCTTAAATCAAAAAACAAGACAACAAAAAATGAATTTAAAGATACTTTCAAGTATTATCTAAATTGGCCTTCTGTTTCAGAAAGAATCTTACTCGAATCACCCTAGACCAATAAATTCTATTTCTAAAGACCTTAAGATGGAGAATGGCTGTATATAAAGTCCAGTGATTGGTGCCTTGGTTTTTTGTGTGTGAGAGTAAATAATTTCTGTTCTTCAGGTTTTCTGCATTATCCCGATAATGTGTAAGATTAATGGCATATGTTGCCATTGCACAGGACTAGCTAGAGGGACTTCTAGTCATCCTGAAAGGGTGAAAAACTTAGTCCCTCTCCTCATCCTTACTGTAGTTACAGAGGAGCGAAAAGCAGAGAGGAGGATCCCTGTCACTGCAGAAAGCCAGACTAAGGAAGAACAACTCCAAAGACAGGAATCTGTGTCTGCTCTCACATGTAGGGAGCCTGAGGAATGAGTCAGACTCTCCAACGACTACCCTGCTGCCAGAACTGAACAACTCTTATTTTTCCTTATAAGGATGGGGAGGAACAGAGGGCATAGGGGAAAACACAGCTGCAGTTGGCCATTCCAAGATATTTGGAGAACATAGCCCCAATACAGTGAAAAAGGGGAAGGGAGCCTGTTTTGGCCTAAATATTTCATTCTCAACAAAATTCAAGTGCTGAAATCCCATCCCCAAAGGAGATGGTAATAGGGCATGGGACCTTTGGGAGGTCCTGAGGGTGGAGCCCTCATGAATAGGATTAGTGTTCTAATAAGGAGATCCCACAGAGCTCACTAGTCCCTTCCACCACGTGGGGATGCAGAAGTCTGAAGCAGGGAAGAAGGCCCTCACCTGAACCTGCTGGCACCCTAATCTCTTATTTCTAGGCCTGTGGGCAATAATTTCTGTTTATAAGCTGCTCAGTCTGTACTGTATTATTATAGCAGCTTGAATTGACTAAGGCAGGGCCAAACTAAGAATGTTCCTAGTTAATTCTCTGGAAAGTCCACCATGGAGCCACCTATTTCTACTTGCCAGATAATTCAAGATTCATTCATTAATTAATTTATTCATTCAACAGAGCAGCTCAGATCAATGTTATGTATTGGCTTCATGAACATCTGCTTCTTAGCAGTGAATTAAGCAAGAAACTTAAATGTGAGTTTGGACTGTTCTAAATAATTTCTGTAGGTTACACAGTTACATGCTTCTGATTGAAACATACCAAGAGAAAAGGGGATATTCTAAAACAAAAATCTCCCTTCAAAAATTATTTAAAAGGCCTGGAACCCTGGCTGGGTAGCTTGGTTTGTTAGAGTATCGTCCTGATATGCCAAGGTTGCGGGTTCAATCTCAGGTCAGGGCACATACAAGAATCAACAAATGAATGTATAAATAAGTGGAACAAAAAATCTCATTGTCTCTCCATGCGCTCCCCCCATGCCTTTCCCCTTCCACTCACTCTAAAAATCAATTTAAAAATCTTAAAAAAAGAAAAGGCCTGGAGAAATTTAAATGGAAGGGATAGCTTAGCATCAAGTCAGGGTCTGAATATACCAGAACCGCTATGCTTCAGCAAATTGACTCCCTGAGGGGCAGCACGGTATACATGAAACTGAAAATGCACAGGCCTTTGGTTCCCCAGCGGCTGGGGGGAAATGCTCTAATTCATTAGGAATTTGCCAGGAAAATAGTTTACCCCTTCAGTTATGTTTCATTTTATGTTTTTGAATTTTTAATAAGTTTTATTGATTCTTGTGACCATTTTGCTATGACACACTGAGAAAAGTAAATTAAGTGTTTCAGATTTTTTTCTCTAAACACCCTCCATAAAATTAAATTATATTGCTTTTCATCTGTAGAGGTCTTGGATGCTATTTTACCTCCTTTGTATCAATGACCATCATAGGGGGAAAAAAAGGTTTCCACACATTCCTTACTTGGTATTTATATGTTTGTAAGTGAAGACATTGGTTTTATCCACAAACTGCTATTGTCAGATTGTTGCAGAAATATGAATTAATTACTGCAGAACCAATGCAATGCTGTTACCAGGAACCAGAGAATTAAATCCAGGATTCAAGGCACTACCTATAAAAGAAAGTGGTTGGGGTTTGCATCTAAATCATGGTGGTATATTAAGGTGTGGGAGGGATGGAGAGATGGCAACACAGGGAAAACCTCACCACAACACATGGTAGTTTCTCCTTAGGGGAGCCTAGTGGCTCATTGTGCCTGTCATGTAGGCTAATGTGCTTGTAAATTTCCTCTGACAGAAAACACATCACAGCAGCAGCACCAGAAAACAACACAACCAAACTGTGGAAGACTAAAAGCTCCATGCTTTAAAGGGTGATCAGAATATAACAGAGTAAAAAAATACAAGGCATTGAAAACAAACGAAAGTTAGCAAGAAATGAAATCACTTTCTAAGAAAAAAGGATTTATCATTTATAGGCCAAAGGAAATGCTTCTCACACAGTCCTTTTTTACGTATTATTTGGCAGTCTCAGTTCAAGGTCAAAAATATCAGAGGGCAAAAGGAATATGACTCAAGGTTTAAGATTTGTCATGACTGGCTTTGTAATTGCATAAATATTAAATATGTAGAAATAATTGTAAGCACATTATCTCCACATCTTCACATGTTGCTTTAATTTTTAATGTAATCTTTTATCTGTCTTTCCCTCAACTGGCTGTGGGTTTGTGATTTGCATAGCTAGAATGATCTGGTGCCATCAATTTAGTAATGAAGTCACTCATTGAGCAGAAGAGGTTTCTAAAGATCATAGAAAGCTGTAGGAAAGAAGAGTGTAGAAATGAAATTTTATGTTTCAGGTAAGTGGGAAGTTTATCTTAGAGCACATTTTCTCATTGAAAACTTAATACGGTAACTTTAAAATAAATTCGGAAAACAGAAGCAGAGAAACAAGCATCCATATTTTCATCATCTTAACTTATATGTTCTGGTCTTTTATACCTATGCACATCCATTTTTAACATAGTTGTAATTACAATTATATGTGTGTGTATTATTTTGCATCCTGTTTTTTCTCTTATTACTGTAACTATATTAATAACATTAATAAATTATTAACTATATTAATAAGTTACATTTATATATGTTATTAATATAGCACTATATAAATATAACTATAACTTTTATGACTATAAAATAGTAATAAAAAGAGGGGCCCATAATTTACATACCCATTAAGTTTTTGGTGACTAGCAGAGCAGAGTGGTTAGGTATCTGAAACTGGAGCCAGATGGATCAAATACCAGCTCTGCTACCTAACTGTATAGATTTGGGCAGGTTAGTAAAGGCTGTGCCTCAGTTTTCTCATCTATAAAATGACGATAATAAAAGTGCCTCTATTAGAGTGTTCTTGTGGGAGTCAAAGGAAATAATCCAAGGAAAGCACTAAGCCTGGCTCTATTACATAGCAAGTACTAAAACTAAGTGCTATTAAAGACAAAAAGTCAAATACATGACATTGGGTTAAAAAATTTTATTTTAAAAAAAGAAAGCTTGAATCCTTCAAAAAATATGATTTTTCCTAAGCCATTGCTGTCCATCACTCAAGAAGTCCCCATGTGATTTTTTTCCCAGTAACAACTCCTGGCATCCACTGTGTCCCAGACATTGATGGTTACCAGTTAAACATGTTGCTTCCCTAATAGTATATCTTAGTTTTGTCTGTTATAGAATTTGATATAGTGGACTCACACTCACACACACATGCACATGATATCACTCTGTACTGGGAAGCATACAATCTAAGGCTTGGTTTTGTTGTGATGAAAAAGCTTTGGGGGAGCATTTGAGATCTTTGTCCCCAGCATGTTGTCGCTTTGGCTCAAAAAATTCTTATAAAAATTCAAAGAAAAGAAAAAAAGCTTTGGACAGGGAGTCAGAAAACCTGGGTTCTTGGCTAGTCTCCATGAGATCTTGGGCAAATCTTTTTGCCTCTTTGGGGCCTCCGTGTAAAATGCGTAGATGTGTTAAACATCTTTGAAGCTTTACTACTAAATTGTTAAGACCTTTCATTTGATTATTTGTTAACATATGAAAAAACAGAGCCAAAGAGAATCCAGAGAAAGGTCTAGGGCCTGCTGGAAATAAGCCTCCTCTTCCCAAAAATCATGCCAATAATCACATCAGCAAACAAAGGGCTACAGAAAAATGAAAGTAATGATACTACATCACAACTAATTTTCCTGTCTCTGATATGTGCACATTAAATATATTATTGGTCTTAACTGTCATGTGAATAGAAGATATTTTTTCTGGGATACATCATAGCCACAAAGATTTTAATGTCATTTTTGAACATTTTATAATATTCTGTATGTACTTGTATATATTATATTTACAATATTCTATATAAGTATTTGTATTTCTGCCAATGCTGTCCATAGTAAGTATTAAGGTTGGTTTACTCAATGTCCATTCCACCCTCCTCTTATGGTGGCTTCATAATGCAGAGACTGGAAGCTTGGAACATTTCCTAGACTTCTTTGTACCTAAAGCTTTAGGTATGAATTGTGTCTGTCAATTAGATGTACTTATTCAAGAGTTAGAAAACATAAGATAAGTTAGGGCATCCTCCTTGTCACTTTTGGCTGTATTTCTTTTATAATAAAGGTCATATAAATGTTTTTCTGCATGGTGCTCTATGGTCCATTCTTTAGACCCATGGAAAACCATAAACAGTTGTAGCAGTTGTGACAGCAGTAGCTTTTTGACTCCACCTTCTGTGATAAGTTTAAATTATTGAACCTGATGTTCCAGTAGTCCTCAGCAGTAATAGCTCCACTGATACGAAGTCAACTCTGTACTGTAGTGGAATCATTGATTCTTGGAGGCTCAGTTTATATCTCACTTCTTTAATTCTGACATGGATTTTTATAAGCACCATCTATTAAGTACCTTCATACTTAAAATACTTAGAATTGTTTCTGTTTGTTTGCACTGAACCCTGACTCTTATACATCCTAAATGTTATTTTGAGAAATCTATTCATTGTAATGCAAGGTATAAAATACCATAACTCTACAGAATGTTGTAGCAGGAAGAGAAGGAGTTTTGAAGCCAGAAAAGCAAGCTAAACCATTTAATAGCCATGTATCCTAACACAAGTTATTTAACCTCTCCCTGACTAAGTTTCTTTATATATAAAATAAATATTAATGTATTTATCTTACAGAGTTGTCAGAATTAAATGAGATAACATAATAAAGCACCTATAATAGATGGTCATTTTTTTTCTATCCCCATATTGTACTTCTTTTTGTGATTAAGATTATTAGTAAAACAATTTTGGGGAAAATTTTCTTTATAGGACTTGTATAAAAAACAAAAACAAAAGACTTTATAGGAATAAAAGATTTAGTGCTGAATCACAAGACAAGAGGAATAGCTTTAAATGCAACTCAAGAGCAAACAGGCTTCTATTATGAGCCAGATGAACCCCTTGTGAGTTCTACCCATTCACCACACCAGGTGATTCAGGGCCCAGGTAATCTTAACTTCATTCAACAAATGTTTATTAAGCTTCAGCATTGCTAGACACTACTTTACTCATTAAGAAATAGCAATGAATCAAAAGGCCCAGGACTTCCAGGAACTTGTATTCTATTGTGAGAGATAGAGATATAATAAATCAATAATTTCAAATAATCGGAATAACTATAAAGAAAGGGCACTCCTGCCACTCTTTTCCCTTACCTTCTGAGCAGTTTACGTTACTTGACTAATCTTCTTTCTCAGCTTTCTTTTATGGGAAGAAAGGCACAAGGAGGTGAAGATCATGCCAACAATATTAAGATTCTCTTAGATAGATGAGTAATTTCAGGATCTGTGAAGGGTCTGGGGCCTGTTACTGCGTCGTGCATGCCAGCAGAAAACACAAAACTCCTGGGGTAGAAACGAAGGATCATGTCAAAGCAGCATGAGCATGATGTTGACGCTAGTTTCCCATATCCCTCAAATCCCAGGGGGTCTAAGAGGAGAAGTCCAGGTGAGTGCCACATACACAGCACCTTTTTGTCACAGACAAGGAATACTGAACTTAGGAAATTTATTGCGGTTAGTGTTTGTTAAGCAAGCCTGTTCTTTGTGGGAGAAGATATCACTTAGTAGCTCAGGGTTGCTCGCTACAAGTGCAAGCCTCAGAAATAACATGAGTAATGTTATTTCTCTGTAATGAGACATACATTAAGTAATGAGGAATAAGTAATGACTAGTTAGGGCCTTACGTTCTTAGGATACCCGGAAAAATGTAGAGAGATACTCAGGGCCTTTGGCAGACTGCTTTTCCCAACAGGTAGAGAGGAGAAAATGATTGAACTTTCCACCCTTTATAGTTTTATCCAATCATAGTTATAAAATTTTGTAAAGTTCTTAGGACTTTGTCCCTACTCCCCTCCAACTTTTCACCTTCTATATGCTGTATTTAGGCAGACTATGAGGAGCTTAGACAGACTTATATTAGTGGTTGATAGGGAAAGAGACATATTTTCCAGTTATTGCCAAATAAAATGTGAGGCTCTTGTATAGATTCTTTCATCACTAGAAGCATGGAGCTAGACCTCATGTCTTCCAGAAGCCTCACCCCAGGTTCTTTTCCTGTTCAATATTACAATGAGTGCTTATTCTAACAAATCTCCAGTGCAGAAATATATTTCGTGGGTAGGGAAACGACAGAGTGTGATATGCTGCCAGCCCTGAGCGCTCCTTGCATGGCCACTGCTCTCGCATCCTGGCAGAAGGGGGCACTCCTGGATCATTCTCACAGTCCACTTTTCTGGGACTGTCAAGCCATAGACAGCTACCTCCTTCACCATTACAAGCACAGAAAAATCATTCTTCCCTGTCCCTTGTCTATAGAGTTACCTGGCCACTCATGCAGGAAATTTCACATTGCCTCCAAGGTAAGGCCTGGGGGAAACACCGTGATGGGGATTAATAGCTCTGGTGGAAAGAATCACTCTGGAAAGGAGAGAGTAGGAGGAGCATGCAGTTCTTATTTGCTGTGAGGTAATAAGTAAGGAACCTGCCTCTGATCCAGAATACCTCATGTGCTCATTCAAGAGAAAGATGAATAAAGATGAACATTGAAAACCTAACACTAGGCAATTGAGAGATATGATAGCATGAATATTTCCAGACCATGACGTAAGCAGTTATAACAAATACCTGGTAATATTTGAAGAGATATAACGTTTGAGTTTTACAATGTGGAATGTGTAGGAGTTTGCTGGTAGACAAGGCAGCTGGAGCACATTCCAAACATAAATATATCAAGGATCTGAGGTACACTCTTGTTCAAGTTTTTATAAAATTGGCTCTTTCTTCAAAGCACTTTGCTTCCATATGTCACAAAATTGTCATATTACCTTGATTTTATTAGAATAAGACACTTCACTGCCATATTCCAGAAAAAGTTCTAATATCTATATAATCCGATCTCTTAGAGATGTTCGAGTTGTGGTCTATACAACCATACACAGTGGCTTCATCTGCTTGGCTCATTAGGGAGAAAACAAGTTGTTCGGCATAACTAGACTGAAGACGATGTGTGAAAGAGTGGTAGGAGACAAAGGCTGGGTAGAAAGACAGAGGTTAGAACTTGAAACTTAGGGTCCACAATGATGTGATTAAAATCAAACCTGAAGGTGCTGGGAAACTACTGATGGATTTTAGGCAAGACCATTGTGACAGACATTTTAAAATGTCACAAACATGGAATATTAGGGAAGTGGTGACAGTAGACCAAGATTAGTCAGGAGACCTGGTAAAGATACACCAGATGATAATAGGAGCTGCAAAGGATGGAGAGGAGGTTGATTTCTTCCGTCTCAGAGGGGAAGGAGGTCTTCTTCCTTTCCAGAGTGATTCTCTTCACCAGAGATATTGTTCCCAATCAGTGTATCTTCTTCTCTACCACCTTGATGTTTCACTTAATTCTCCTTTAACTTGTATCATCAATTTCTCTGCTTGCTCCATCCCTGCAGCCTTTGGTTGCCCCAATATGTTGAAGCCTTGCTTCCGCTCACCCCTATTTTTCCGCATGAGCATTTCCTCCTGAGTTAGCCTGGCTTTATTCACCCTTCAGAGTAGGATAATCTTACTCTTCTAAGTAGCAAGCGGTCAAGGAGCCTCTAAGCAGCACTGGGTTGGCTAACACAGCCACAAGGGTCAGTACTGAGCTGCTATGTTGGTCTGCCACACTTCCAGAGATTCCGCCAGTCAGATGCTAACAGGCTGAACTAGATTCAGACAATTTATTACTTATACGGCAAAAACAGTATCAGCATGGTATTACTTCCCCACATCTCTAGCCCCATAGGATGACCTAACTGGAGGGACCCGATTATAGAGACAGCAGTAGTGGTTTGATCTTCTACTGAGAAGCCATCTCTACCATAGCCAGGCAGTTTCTCGACTTACATAAAAGCTGGTGGCTGAATTTGAGGGGAGGTGGAGTAAGATGGAAAGTCCTATGCTCCACTGAAACTAGGGAGACGGCAGTCTTCTGCAAGGTTCCTCTTGAGCCCTTCACAAGAAGCTTATCTCTCCTTTGTCAAGGAGGAATTGTAGGGCATTCCAACAGAGACTCTGGTCAGACTTGTCTGTCTGGTCTATGTGAAGACATGTATGGTCATGTGGTGGCAGAGCTGTCTCTCAATAACTCTACACCCTGATCTTTCATGTATCCAAGTAAGAATTATTTTCAGTTCAAGCTATCCATTAGATTACCTAATTAACTGTACTGATTAATTATAGGGGCCTGTACCAAATATTTTCTATTTGTCTTAGGCCACATCAAATGAGAGTGACTATGACTATGATTGCTAGCAGCATGACCAGGCCAACTTGAAGGATAAATTGCAAACAGGCTTCCCATGCAGAACCAAGTCAGTTAAGTATTTCTCAGGTGCTGCTGAGATATAACCAGTTGCGTTAGAGGGTTTAGACTGTTACATGGTTGTCAGGCAAGCATAGGACTGATGTCCACATAACATGTAGTACCCTATCGGGGGTATGAACTGTATTAGGAGTGTAAGTATCATTTATTAAAACAAGGCTGAGTCAATTTCATGTCCCTTGGGATGGACAAACTCCTTGATTGGAGCTAAATAATTCCTATATAACAGGCTGAAGTGCTTTAGAAGAAACAATCTGTCTATTAGAGCAAACTAGCCTAGCCATTATAGTGCAGACTGCCCCGAGTAAACCATATCCTGCTAATAGATTCAGAGTGACTTTAGCAACTGCATTTTGCTGACATGGAGGTCAAGGTTTGATTCTTCAGTGTTCAAAGGAACAGCTGTTAAGCTTTTGTTGGTGGGGGTCAGGAGAGGGTAATAGATGCAGCAATCAGTTAAATTCAGACAGTGGCTATGGTCTAGGGAAAGCATATATGGTAGAGAGAGACCACTAGGTACTGACAATAATATTAGGCTAGGGGGACATATTAATGTCCAGAATATTAATCTTGTTGTCATCTTGGCTGGAGGTCATCCACCTGAGATGTCAATGGCCTTTAGTTTAAGATCTAAGGACTAAGATCTTAAATCCTAAGATCTAAGGATCTAGAATCTAAGTTAAGAATGGAGATTCATAGTTACCGACGCATAGATGACAGGCCCGGCCAAGTGTCTGAAAGGTAAGAGCAAAAGGGGTAAGTGATTTTTTCCCCCAACTCCTGACATCCCAGGGTTTAGGGTGTTCCTTTTCTACTGTCTGGGTTGTTGCTTTCCTAGCATGGCCACATGGTTGGTATGACCAGTCTCTGCAGTAATCACTTCACTCTTTTTATCTGTGTTCATCATCTGTAATCCACATTTGCTTGGATACCTCTCTCAGTAGCCGTTTCCTTTTATAGCATGTACCATCCTTGAATTTATCCCACTCCTGAAATGTAGGCTTTGTCAGGATCACTTTAGAGTTGTCACCTAATACTCATGATCATGATCTTTAGTCCTCTAGTTCAAATATATCTTGCTAGGGCATATAAAATCTTTGCTATTTCCTGCTCATCAGATTCAATCAGCATAAATAATGTCACTATGAACAATGAAAATGAACTAATGTGGAATTTTGTGGAATGTCAAGATGATCAACATCTCTGTAGACTATATTAAGGAGAACTGATATACCTCTGAGGAAGTACTATGAAGGTATACTGTTGGCCCCATTATGTAAAAGCCAACAGTTTCTAGTGGTTTTTATAAACAAGCACAGAGAAGATGGCATTAGCCAAGTCAATAGCTATATACCAAGTGCTAGATGCTGTGTTGTTGATTTGTTCCAGTAAAAATACTGCATCTGCAATAGCAGCCACAATTGGAATTACCTCCTGATTAAGTCTGTACTAGTCCACAGTCACATCCAAGATCTATATGACTTCAGCACCGGCCTAACAGGTGAGTTAAATGGAAATATGATAGGTATCACCAGCCTTGCTTCTTTCAGGCTTTTGTGGTGGAACTAATTGTTTCTGGTTTACTACCTTGAAAGGGAATGAAAGTTCCAGGAAATTCCACTTAGCTCTCTGTACTGTAATGGCCCTCAACTCATGGGTAAGAAAGCCAATGTAGTTGTATTGTCAGTTCTAGAGTAAAGACAATAACCATACCGTATGTGAATCATCTGAACTAACAGAACCAACTATGAGCTTGACATGAGCAAAGGCTTCATCTACCTACTAACCAAGGTAAACTCCAACTTTTATTGGTGTATAATAGTAGCGTTTTGTGTCCCCAGGAATTAGCATCAATTCTGGGTGAGTGCCTAGTAAACCTCAAAAATATCTGTGCATTTCCTTGTCTACAATGAGCATCATAGGGATGCCAGAAGGAGAAGAGAAAAAAGCAAAAACTGAAAATCTATTTGGAAAAATAATGAAAGAAAACTTCCCTAATTTGGTGAAGGAAATAGACATGCAAGTACAGGAAGTACAGAGGGTCCCAAACAAGATGGATGCAAAGAGACCTACTCTAAAACACATCATAATTAAAATGCCAAAGGTTAAAGATAAAGAGAGAATCTTAAAAGCGGCAAGAGAAAAGTAGATAATTACTTACAAAGGAGTTCCCATAAGACTGTCAGCTGATTTCTCAAAAGACACTTTGCAGGCTAGGAGAGGCTAGCAAGAAATATTCAAAGTCATGTAAAGCAGGGACCTATATCAAGATTGCTCTACCCAGTAAAGATATCATTTAGAATTGAAGGGCAGATAAAGAGCTTCCCACAAGAAAAAACTAAAGGAGTTCATTATTACCAAATCATTATTATATGAAATGTTATAGGGACTTATTTAAGAAAAGAAGATAAAAACTATGAACAATAAAATGGCAATTAATACACACTTGTCAACAATTGAATCTAAAAAACAAACTAAGCAAACAAGAACAGAGACAGAATCATAGATACAGAAAGGGTTTTGATGGTTGCCAGATGGGAGGGGGGTATGGGGGCATGGGTGAAGAGGAGGAAGGAATAAGAAGTACAAATTGGTAGTTACAGAATAGCGGGGATATAAAGTACAGTATGGGAAATGGAGTAGCCAAAGAACTGATATGCATGACCCATGGACATGAACAATGGTGTAGGGACTGCCTGAGTGAGTGGGAGGTGCTGGGTAAGGGGGGCAAAGGGGAAAAAAACTCAGAGAGTTGTAATAGCATAATCAATAAAATATAATTAAAACTAATGGCTGAAGTGTGGCATTACATACCTTCTGTTTTATAATACTAGGTAGAGAAGCATTTCCCGGTTAGACACAATAACCCTCCCCGGAATACATTCAGGTAAAGGTGACACAGTCACTTTACGCAGTCTGTTCAAACATTTCAGTTTTCATCTAAATTTCACCTTAGTCTCATCAACTATTTTATTCCCATATCCATTCAATGTAACTGTAGATCCTGTTAGGACTTCACCAACAAGCTGTGGGAAGCCACATACTAAACCTGACAAGCTCAGGGCAGGCCTGCACGGCGGCTTTACAACTCAGAGACCTAAAGTAACCATGTAGGATGGCCTGAAATTAAAACTTCCTAACTAAAAGTGAGTCATGGAGGGTAGTCATGTCCTAAGCCAGTATCTTCCTTGACAAAGGTCAGTCTTTACCTTAACTGATCCTGTTTATTGTCTTTTTGCATCTATAGTAATATACCTTTGGAATGTCAGAATGAATCCCTTTTTCAAGACCCCTCAGGGCAAGATCTCCTACCAGGGAGACCATAGAACCCCTCATTGTCATCTTGTTGCCCAAATACCATCCCGATGTGCTATAAATGTTGTTAACTATCCCATACCCACAATGTAAAAGAAGTATGTGTCCCTCCTTTTTACTTTTTATCCAGTCCCAGAGATTCCCCTACTTGGCTTTCTCCCATCTTCCTAATCTACTACCAATGGATTTTATAACCCCCTTATGTCCTCCCCTTTGATTCTGATGTATAAAATAAGTGGTAAAACTGCCATTTTTGGGAGCATTTTCTCCATCCATTAATATTTCGTTTCCTGGCAAAAGTTGTCAGTTTGGCTCAAATAAACTCATAAAAATTCTTTAAAAAATTAAGAAACTCATCAATAATGGCAGCATCTATGGTCATACATGGCCTACAGAGGGGAACATCCACAGAAAGTTTCAAAGATGTATGTCTTCCCCTCACTAATGTATTTCTTGTTCTTCAGTGAAGGGAGTGTCTTCTAGGCCTTTGCGTGCAACAGCTGGGCAATGCATAAGCAGGTTGCATTTGATAAGTCCAGTAAAACATTTCCCTAAGCCTTTGGATTCCCTGTTCCATATCATGTCAGGAAGCTCGGGTATCTCAATCTCACAAACTCTATGCCACCACTGAGTCTAAGTTTCCTTCAATCAACCAAGTAAGCTAGAGACTACAGGTAAAGCTTAATAGAAATAATTAACTACAACTCGGGATTAGAGTAATGAGGGATTCACCAGTAAGAAAAGAACCCTAGAGAATATAGAAATAGCAGCTCTAAGGAGCTAAGCTTAAACTAATCCTTGGGCTGGGAGATAGAGTTCCCAAAGAAGAACTCCCCCATGCCCTCCCAGGGCTAAGATCCAGCCCTTATTGGAAAGGGAACAGCTTGGTTTCACTGAATGGCAGAGAAGTCACGCAGAACTTGTTGAAAGTCTGCCCTCTGAAACTTGCTTCAAAGCTTTTCTCTAGTATGCCTGGAAAGCTACTCATGGAGTAGTGTCCACTACAAAAACCACTAGAGTTGGGGACATGAGCGAAAACTGCTGGCCCCCACAAGTGCTAAAGGGCTTGACACAAGAGAAAGTCAGGTATGCTGCAAGAGCTTGCCTGCCAATGCACCAAACCCAGGTAGAACCCTCCACCCACTTTTCCTGTAATGTCTCTTCAGTGCCTTCTACTGACAAAGCTTCGGCCCTTACTGGCAAAGGAAAACTTACTTTAAAAGGCCCAGATGCATTTTTAGAGCACAGCCAAAAGGGGTGAATTTGGAGTTGAGAGGCATAAATCAATAGCTGGGACGAACATCACTTCTCAGGTTTCCCTCGCAGATTTTGTAGGCAGAAATCTACACCTGCCTGATGGGTGCTTTGGCAAGCTCCTTCCCCTCATGTTTCACCAGGACGCCATCAAAAGCAACTGAATTAAAAATGAGTCTGAATAGAATCTGAAACCCCCTTTTCTTCTTTTCCTACAGCTCCTTATAGAGTTCCTGTCCAAGGTACGCCAGGACCCGGTCCTCAAAGACGGGAAACCTGAACAGCGAAAAGGTTGTGAGGAGAATGCTCAGCCCTTGTGGATCTCGGGCAGCTGGCGCCAAAAGGCCTCGGAGGTGCTCAACTCCAGCAAATCTTCCTCCGGACTACAAAAGCCGCCTAAGGTCTCCCCACAGCCTGGGCGCAAGGAGGCAGACGCGGGGCGGGCCCGGCGGGCGGTGCACTGTGATTGGACACCGGGGGGCCCGCCCCCTTATCCCGGCGCGTCAAGAAGGGGCGGGGCCAGCCGCCAGCTCGGCTCTGGGGCTGCGGGCGCCTATTGACCCAGCGGCCGCCGCGCCGCCGCTGTCTTCTCCTGCTAGTGGCAGGCGGTTAGGAGCGCCGCGTGGCGCTGGAGAACCAGCGCTTCCCTTCGTAGCTGCCGCCGCCATCTCCACATTTGCGGGGCGGGAAGGAAGGAGGGGACTTGCGGTTGCAGCTGGAGCGGGCTCCTCTCCGGGGACAGTCCTCTCCTTGCTCTCCTTTTCCTCCTCCGCGCGCCGCCGCCGCCGCCCGCCCCCTGCACCCTACCAGCGCAGCCCGGGTTGGGAAGCAGCGAAGAAGGGGCGGCGTGGGGCGGGATAGGCAGTCTGGTGGGCGCGCGTTCGGAGGTAACTCCTGCCGGATCCTTGCGTCCCCGTGCCCAGGGTGCTTCCCGGCCCGATCGTGGCGGCGGCGGCGGCGGCGGCGGCGGCGGCGGCAGGAAGGGGCTCAGTTAGGGGAGGCGGGGGCGGCGCCGTGGGGCGGGACCGGTTGTCCGGGCGCTAAGTTGTTGGGGCCAGGCTCCTCCCGAACCGATTCTTTTCCCCATCGGCTCCCGGGACCCAGCTCCGCGCCGCCGGCCCCGGAGCCTCCGAACCCTCACCTCCTGGGTGAAAGGGACACGCCTGCCCTTGTCGAGAAAACTTTTCCTGCGGGCTCGGTTGGGGTGGCGGTGGCAGGAAGTCCGGGCAGCGACCTCTCCTCCGCCGGTCCAGCTCGCCCTGCCTAGTGCCGGTGCTGAGCTCGAGATCAAGTTTTCGGGCCCTTTACGGGCTGCAGGCGGGTCCCGCTTGGGGAGGGACGCCCGACCCTAGGGATAGCTGTGAGCCAGGGTGAAGGCCGAGGGCGTTGGTGGCGCCGGATACAAGGTGTGGAGCGCGATCGGGACCTGCACCCGCAGCCGAAAGTGGGGAGAGCGCAAGCTTGTAACTGGGGAGCCTCCGGCGACCGCTTCCAGGAGTCCACAGTTCTCTTCCTCTGGGTGAAGACAGTGTCCTGGCCCCCGAGTCTATCGAGGAAAAATGAAGTTAAGCCGCCAGTTCACGGTGTTTGGAAGCGCGATCTTCTGTGTAGTGATCTTCTCGCTCTACCTGATGCTGGACCGGGGTCACTTAGACTACCCCAAGAACCCGCGCCGCGAGGGCTCCTTCCCCCAGGTAAGCACGGGGGGGGGGGTAGGCAATGGGCGGGGGTGGGGGTTGTAGTTACCCGCTGCTCCTCGCCCTCTACTTCCCTTGGTGGCGCCGCGCGGGGGCAGGGCGAACCAGAACTGGAGGGGGATTGCGGCGTTGCGATGTCTATGACCGCGACCCGGGAACCTCCTTCTCTTCCTGGGCGCGCCGAGTTAACAAAGTGCAGGGCGATGTGCCGTGGCGGGATCGTGCTCTGGGGAAGTGTCCAGGTTCCTGCATTCGCACCCGGGCCTATTAGGGTGCCCTCGGGCACCTGCTGGCCGAGGAACGGGCGCGGCGTGAGGCGCTCCCCTGGCAGGCACAGGCCGTCTTAACGCTTTTGGGTAGACCCTCGGCCCACACAGTGTTAAGCCGCACAGACCCCCTGCGCAAATCCAGTCGCGGGAATGGATCAAATGGACCGTATCTGGGAGATCTTTTTACTCCACTCATAAGAAATAAACAAAAGTTTATTTCATGTTGCAGTCTTCTTAGATGTGAATCTGTAGGATTGATTTTAGTGTCGTCATTCTTCAGCTATTACATCGGGCTTGTTTGGAGCAGACGTGGGAGCCTAGCGGGAAAGCGAGTGTTATACTCCAGCCGGAAGCTGTGGGGCGCTCAGCCCTGTGCCCAGTGGTCGAATTGTCAAACGAGTTGGGAAAACTACCGGTCTTCAGGCTTTTATTTAAAGTTGCTAAAAATAAGCAAACGGAGACAGTCGGTTTTATTTGGAAGGATACCGCGCCGCGTTTATTTTCGTTTCCAGTTATTTACCAATGACCAGTACACTTAGAAATTTTAGTAAAACTGGGTATTGTGTAGTATCCCCTGTAGTGAATGAACCTGAAGAACTCAAAACCCTGACAAACTGATCTAACAGCTACTTGACTAAGGGATAGAGAAACGTAGAACGCTAACAAGTTGACGTTTTAATGCATGTGTGGGTGTGGCAATTTAAATGGCAAAAATCATATCCTTGTCATTTGTTCTTTTGATATGCAAGGGCAAAATGCTTGAATTTATTTAAAATTAAACTACTATCTTTACCTGAGTTATTGTAGAAGTGGAAAAAAAAAAGACCTGCATGTGGATACTGTCATCAGTTTAGAACATTCAAAATATTTCGCAGGTGACAGGTATTAAAAATCTTGTTATAAGCAGATGTATCAAAAATTTAAAAAGCTTCTGCTTCTCCTAAGTACTCCGATAAGGAAAATATTATGAGATAAGCACCATAGGATAATCTTTAAATCTTGGGTTTAGTGTTTATCCAGTGCTTGTTAGTAAGATTGGATAAAAGTTTTTAAAAAGGCTAAACCCTGTAAAGCAAGAACAAAAGGAAGGATTCTGAGCCTTGTTTCATACTTTTGGGGCTAACTTTAATGAGATTCCCCTCTCCCCCCGCCACTCCCAGTAATCTTATTTTCAGAATTTTTTTTCATTACAGGAAGAATGATAAAAACTGATATATTTTACTTAAAGTGTTATCTTGAATAAAGGCCTTTGGGTTTGGTGTGATGATCACTTGGAAATGATTTATGCAAACATCTGGGTCTGGGGTTCTCTGGCAACCTTGACATTTTACTGTTTCTAAAGAAGTGAATGACTCATTCAGTTACTGGGACATCTTAGGCAAAGTTAATTCCCATGTTTTAATATCCAGCCCTAGTTCTTGTCAGGGGGCTGAATTTCTGCTTAGAGGAAAAGCATTTTTGACAGTGGCTGCTGGAAGAGAAGTCCCTGTGTGTTTTCTGTTTTGCTTGCAAGAGGAGAGGGTTTGGTAGGTGGAGCTTTTTACATGTAAGGGTGTCTGTCTCAGCTTTTTATTACTGGGTTTTCGGTGCAGGAAGAAGGCACTCTTTGCTGATTTAGTTTTGGAGAGCGACTAGATCCCCAAGCAGGTGGACAGAATAAACCTGATGTAAGCCTAACTTAGGTGTCTGACATCAACCTATGTGTCTTCCATGATACACTCTTTTCCCACAACCACCACCCAATAGGTAAGGAAACAGGCACAGAGATGAACTTGCCCAGAGTCACACAGCTAAAAGCTGAGATTTGAACACGCGGTCTTTGTAGTGTAGGCTGTCTGCGGCTAGCTGTACTGCCTCTTAGTAATTTTTTGCCTGCCGTTAGGCCCCAGGCTGCTCGTGGGAAAACCTGATGGCGAGCCAGCACGTGTTGCTCAGTGGCTCCTTAGCTTATGACTGTTTTTTTTAATGAAACTTTTATTACGAAGCCCTAATGAATGTGCTCCTTTTTCTGAAACGTTTAATGCTTGAGATTTATAACTCTTAGAATGTCTTTTAGCTCTCTTCTGAGCTAAACATCATAATGAAAACCGTTAATGTAGCACAGCATTCAGCATTTGAGTTGGTTTTTAGTTTTTTCAGTACTTCTGTCATATAAACCTTCATTTGATGAGAAAACCAAACATAGCACAACCAAGTTGCAACGTATTACTATATTTTGCCACGTGTCATGCAGTTTATTTGCCGAAATTTTTGAGGGAAAAATAAGGATGCACATTATACATGGGTAGTACTAATTCTGTATCTATATAAATGTTTTTAATTCTTTTATTTATGCTTATGCATTAAAAGTATAACTGTAGAAACCAATAACAATATCCATATGCAACGTAACACCCTGGAAAATGATAATTGGCTTTGGTTCTAAATATGAATAAATAAAAAATTGAAAGATTTTTTTTTCCTGAAAGTTTGGGCCAAAAACATAGGTGCACATTATACATGGCACAACATGATAGATTTATTTGTTCCAGTTGGGTACCAAATTATTAAAGGCAAGGTAGTCAGTCACTGTATATCATTTTTGGTGTCTAGCTGAATGATTTATCCAGAAAGGAATTGATATCTTCTGACTTGTCCATTTTCGTTTCTTTCCGTTAATATGGAACCTTCAGGAAGGTATATGATCCATTTTGTAAGCAAGATATGTTTTAAAACCATCCTAAAATCAGAGTAATCTGTTTGCTCTTATTCTGGCTTTCGCTCTTTCCTTGCGCCAGTTGGCCAGACTCTCGGGCAGAAGTGGGCCCAATTCAGAGTGCTTGGGTTTCTCCTGCCCTGGAGCAGCTGCCGGCCTCCGAGATAGGCTTCGGAAGGCTTTCCCCTGTGCTCCTGGGAGGAATTCCTTTGAGACCTGGAGCAACAGGTGGCCTTGTCTGTTTTAGCTTATGTGTATATTTTAGGGTTAATAAAACTCAGATAGAAAAATTAATAAAAATTCCACTCTGAATGAAAGTCTGGCCAGGGCCTAATGCCCTGAAGATGCTCGAGGTAATGTGAGAATTCCAGCAGACGGAAAGGAGAGAAATGTTGTTAAGGCCTTCCTGAAGGGCTTTATCACTTCTTATAAGCACATTTCACAAGTTGCTTACCGTCAGCAATGTGTATATTGTAATATGATGTCTTATGTTTGGATCTGGAGAATTAAATTAATGAGCCAGTTTCTTTTATAACAAGTGATCAGTCTTTAAATGAACTAGTATAACATGTGACCACAGAGATTGATATTAATCAGTCTTGGGACTGATGGAAAATATGAAAGTGAAGTTCAGACTTTATCTTTGTACCCAGATAATATTTATCAGGTGAGAATGTCTTTACCTAAGTATTTGATTAAAAGACATTGAAAGGGCGGGGGGGGACTTTCATACCTTTTGGTTTTTTAACTTTTATTGTGAAAATACAATAAACATATAAAAATATGCTTAAACACTTTACATCTCTTGTACTTTTTAAACAGCCCAATATAGATGATGCTTAATAAAAGTTGACCTTGATCCCCCAATTGTTTTATCTTGCTTTCAGAAATCTCTGAATCTTTAATGATACATAGGAAAACATGATCTTCCTGGCTTCTTCACACTCCACTGTACTCTATTTATAAACTGTAGCACTATTTGCTGGGGTTTGTGCAGGTATGTATATGGGAGCTTGTTTCATTTCTTGGGTTATAATGTTTAGATCTGTGACTTTTGGGAAGGCGTGGAACTTTGACGTCGGTGGCAGGCAGGCACTTACGAGGAATGCAAGAACTGCAAGCCCCTGGAGAGGCTGGTCTCCTCCACCCCCTCCTGCAGGACTCCTGCCCAGCGTGTTTCACTAAGACTCAAGCGTACTTCCTGTACACCACTGGCCCAGTCATGATTGCAGCTGGTCCGAAGGCTTAAATTTATTATTTTTTAAGTGATTTGAATGTGTTGTGCCCAGATCAGCACTGCTGTCGGGGACTAAACAAGTAGGTTTGTTTGGTAGATGCTGCAGCCCTGTTTCTCTGCAGGGGGTTTTCTCTATTGCTCATTCATTAGCATTAGGGGATATCTGAGCTGTGGGCAAAGCATTGAATAAAATTTGCAATTTTATTTGTTGTCTTCACTTTGAGTCAGTTGTTGCTCTTTGTGATAGCTGTTACAACTTTGGCCTTTTTTTTTGACAGACTGGCATTAAGTGTTGGCATTTTTTCATAGAAGGAGTAGTTTGGTAGCTGCTTCTGAACCCCTGCTTAATTATTACCTTTTTTTTTTAGTACAACAGTCTGTTTTTGCTTGTTGTGCCCTCATTTCCATAGAGATATATAAGAAAAAGGGAGGCTGTTCAGCAGTTGGGATATGATCTCTATTTGTTGGATCATAAAGTCATTGTGTTATGGTGGTCAAGTTCCTAGTAGCATTGGCTTTTAGGAAGGGAGGAGAAACTCTAAAAGTGAATTTGCTTCTTTTCATAATTGTCATTAGTAAGTTCATCAGGAGGGGAAGTAGACCATTTTAGCTAAAAGGTTTTTTGCTTTCAGATACAGATTTCAAGCCAAGCTGCTCATTTTAAGGTTGAAATCAAGCTTAGGATCAAGTGTGAGGGTTGATTACACTGAAATGGAGTTCGGACTCAGTGTTTGACTATTGCTAAATTTGCCTCATGTTAGGAGGAAGTAAATCATTTGGTTTAAATAAACTCAGTCTCTTGAGGTGATAACATAGTATTTCTGTGAGATGGTATATTTAATGTTATTTGTACTTTTATGCAGACAAGCAAATAGTAGTTATCTAGTGAATACTTTATGTTAAATTTTAACTCTGACATACTGTTTTCTAAAGAAAAGATCAACCTTGAAGCACTTTAGCTTAAAACTGTGCAAACTCTACCTTTGACTGCCTCGCAAGCGTCATTGCTATTGACATTGTGGTGTTGGGGGCTGTCCTTTGCATTGCAGCAGTATCACTGGTCTCTACTCAGAATATACCAGAAACAACTTTGTTTCTCCTTTCCCCCAGTTGTAGCAACCAGAAAATGTCTCCAGACATTGCTAAATGTCCTTGAGGGGGAAAATCAATCCTGTTGAAAACCAGTTTGGCTGCAGTCTAGCCAAAGGCCTGTTCTTTAGTACCCGCTGCTCTTTGTTAGCATTTTGTGTTTTAGGAAGGAGTGATCAAAAGGATTAATTTTGATACTCAAAAAGATAGCTAGCACTTTTGAGTGACTGAAATGTTTCCTTTCTCTGGATGCCTAAAATTCACTTACATTTTTAGGACTTTAAATTGCAATGTGTTACAGAAAATAAGAGGGTAAATTATGTTCATATGCAAGTTAAAGAAAAAAATGGAAGATGATTATCATGAAATTTACTTTTTAAAAAACTGCATATACTTATTCTGAGGAAAGCATTCTGGTCAGGTGATAGTAGATAGATCATCTTTTACTTTCTGCAAGCTGAATTAGAGGTTGGCAGTAGTCCAGATTTATTCCCTTTGCCTTTTAGCACAGGAGATAAAATATATTGATTAGTAACAAGGTAGTATGAAAGTCATATGCAAAAATAATTCGAGATGTCTAACATTTTCTTAGGCAAGCTATTTCCTTTCTTCAGTGTATCATTGTTTTATTTTTGTTAGTTCTGATGATTCTGGTCACTGCATTTTTTGTATCCTTTCTAGAGATAAGAAGAAGCAGGGAAAGAAATTAGAAAATAAAGTGCATGGAGACTTCCCTCCTGTTCATTTTGTTCTAAATAGCCCCCCCTTTTTTTTTTTTTTTTAAAGAAAGAGGAATGGAGGTAGGGGTAGTAGAAGAAGGAAGTTTTTGGCAAATATCTTTCTTCCCTCTTGTTTCTAAAACCTCTGGTCTTACACTCTGCCTAAGTCAGCTGCCAGATCTGGCCTGCTGCCTGTTTTTGTAGGGCCACAAGATAAGAAAGGTTACAACTTTTTAAATGGTTAAATATTTCATGACATAGCCACAACTCATTTCTCCACAAATTGTGCAATAAGGGCAGATGGCCCGCAGAGGCTAAAATATTTAAAAAATGGCCCTTTCCAGAAAAAAGTTCTCCAGTTACTGGTTTAAACTATATTTCTCTGTTATCAACATTAAAGGCATACACTGTGGTTAGATCTGGTGAAGCAGAGGTGGGTTAATAAAAACAAACAAAATTCTTATAAACTGGTCATTACATAAGCAGTAGTCAGATTTATTTTGTGTTTTGAGAGTGTGGTTTCAAACTACTGTTATCTACATGTTTCATAGATTTCCAGGTATCCTTGGAGAACTTTCAGGCTGGAGCGTGATGTGTGTGACATGTTTAATTTGCTTGCTTTCTGTCACCTGAAGGTTGCTCACTGCAGGCCTGCTGTGGGCCATAGGGTTCTAGGGCATGAACTACGCAAGACTGAGTCAAAGTCTGAAGATTGAAAACCATGACTTTGTAATACTTAGATTTACTATAATTTACAGAAGGACTGAATTCTGAGCCCAATTTGGCTGCTTGGGCTCATTAGCAAGCTGTAGGGGGAGAGCCTCGGTCAAGGTGTGTTTTTCATAATCCCTGGACCTGGGCCGGGACTCGCAGTCCCCCCTGGAACCCTGAGGGCTGCTCATCTTGGAGGCAGAGAAGTACAAGAGTGTGCGAACGGGCTCTGGACTGCCTTCCTACTTACGAAAGAGTAATTCATTTCTGCTAATTTTGGTACTTCTTCAAGCTTCTTAAAGATTATTTGTGACTTCCTTCACTCCTTGTGGCACAGGCCACAATCCCTTTTGTGTTCTCAGAGACTTTACTATCTTCATTAAATTGCAATAGAGTTAGTCTAAACAAAATTAGTGTTATTTTCCTCATTGAGTGGTGTCACAATTTTTAAGTATATTTTTTCCACTTTTAAATATATGCATTTGTACATTTTTCACATGTAAATGGGTTTCCCACTGGCTTCCTTTGCAGGTTGCCACCTTTAGAAATCCAGAGAAATTAAATGCTTTTTCCAAGGATAGAACAGGCCCCAAATGTGACCCAGTTCTACCAGTGAGCCTCATTGCCCCAAATTAGGACTCTGGAGGGCCAGGGAATTTGCCAATGATTTTTTTTTCTTTTAGACACGTTCCCTCCAGCACTGCTGTTTGGTTTTGTGATGGAGAGCTCTTCTCCTTCAGGGTGAGGCTGTACTTTGGGGCTGAAAATGTCCATTGCAGCGGTTCCCTTCTATTCCTTCCTACCGCAGGCATAGAGGACTGTGGAATTTATGGGTCTTTGCCTTTGTGGTAGCATTTTTTTTTAAACCTGTGGAGCATTCAAGGATGGAAGCCTGAGAGTATGAATCATTCTCAGAATTAGTTTCTACACAAAAAAGTCCTGAATTTGCATTTTTAGAACCCAGTGACGTAGCCATTCTCTTAACAGTCACCAGGACCCCAGAAAAGTTATAATATGAAAAAATCAGACGTAGAATTTTAGAGTAGGGAGGGTTCTTCCAAGTCAAATCATTTCATCTTTGATTTTTCAGGTAGAGACCCTGAGACACATAAACTGGACTTCAGAAATTTGCCCCAGGTCTCATAACCTGTCATAGCAAACCGAAGTCACTGTGATTCAGCGGCCTTTGTCTTGTATTATACCCAGCATGTATTTGAGAACTTACTGTGTGTTCGACACTATGGAGATTATGATAGCCATACTAGGTATATTACTTGCTTTGAAAGGGCTTTTTGGTTATTTGAGGAGACACAACTGCCATTTATGAAACCATAAGAGACAATTAAGTATCACCTAATGGTTTACTAAAAGAGCTAAGGAAGTTAGAACAGTGACTGGCATATAGAAAATACTCAGTAAATGCCAGTTATTACTAGTGAACCAAGAGTTTTGAGCCGAGGTTTGTTTACCTGTTATGTACCAGGCACTGTTGTAGGTTCTAGTGATACAGGAGCTAAAAATAAAATAAGACTCTGTGCTCTTAATTCATATTCTTGATGATAAGGGTAAAGGCTTTAAAGGGCTTTAGAGACAGAACAAAGTTCTGGTAATGGCTCAGATGTAGTTGACCAAAGGACATGGGAGAGAAGCTAGGCTTTTCTGATTGGTTAAGACTTTGAAGGGAGAAAAGAACATTCCTCGTGTGAATACAGTGCTTCAGAAGGCTTGGAGTCATGAAGGAGCCTGGCTGGCATCACGAGAAGTGAGGAGATTAAGTTAGAATCTTTGGTGCTTGTAAAGAGCAGTTGGGAAAACAGGTTAGGTAGTTTGGGATCAGATCGAAAGGCCCTGAGAACCAGTCTAAGGAGTTAGGAGTTAGATAGAAGTGAACCATTTGAAGTTACTGAGTATACCAGAAAGCTGCTTGAGAAAAGCGGTGCTGGAAAATTAATTTCGTAGAAAATTTTAGACCTGGAAAAGAGCGGAGAGAATATTCAGTCTAGATTATTCTGGTAGCAGTGTGTAGGAAGACTCAGAAGCAGGAAGGAACCGAGAGTCTGTTCGAGATTATAGAGACATAAGGCAGTGAAGCCCTATACCAGCACTGAATTGACCAGAGTCAAGAGGAAGCGGAAGAATGGGGAGACATTCTGTAAAAAGAAGCGTCAGGGCTTTCTAACAGATCTGATAAAGGGTGACGATGGTTGGTTTGAGTTAAAAAATTTCTCCCACCTTTTTCCTTTGCGGTGTTTGGAGACTGCTTGTATTGTTTGCAGAAGGGCATAGTTTGAAAAATGAGCTGGTTTGGAACCCAAGCTCAGATTCATTTATGATGAGGTGGACGTTAGTAGAAATAGCCAAGTGGTCTGGGGTGTCAGAGTGAGAGATCTGGTGGTCCTCAGTATAGTTGAGAATGAATATGCGCTCACTCTGGACTTTGCTTCGTAGAAGGGAGCGGAGAGCCAAGTACGTTTCTTATACCCCAAAACTGTGCTTCTTATATTAGGATTACTATGTAGCAGATGTTAATAATATTAAGCAGCTTGTATTCAAATTGTCAGAAGCCAGCTCATTGATCAGCATTCCTAAGAAAAGATAAGACTATCATTAAGTAAGGATTTCAAAGAAACATTTCAATAAGAAACTAAAAACGACCCTTTTCATCTTCTGCCCAAATTATGGAGCTAAATTATTGTTTTCTAGGCTGTAAGAACAGAAAATAGATAACTGTGTGCACGTGTGTGTGTGTGAGATAGAGAGCGAGAGAGAGAGAGCGAGAGAGCCAGGGCGAGCGTGCTGGGCTGGAGAAGGCTAGATGTTTATTAAAGATCAAAAGGCAATACCCCAAATAGGGGCCACGGCTCCGAGTTTTTTCTGAAGATCAGACAGATTTCTGAGAATACCTGTTAACCGCCTCTTGTTTATGGTAAAGAAGAGCCCCTTCTCTTTGACTGGTTGTTGATCCCCACAAACTGAAGAAGAAAGAACTGCCTTTGTGCCTGGGCTACCTCTTGAAAATTGTAGGGCCAAATGAGGACAACACTGGAGATGCAAGATATTCCTTGTGACTTTTAGGGAGAAGATCTAACCAATAATTGCTTAAAATAAGAAAAAAAGATTTGAGAAGAATCTAAGAAATTTATATCCTTAACTCTTCTTTGATGCTCAGGGTGTGACATTTACAAGTTTGTTATTATTATAATGTTATATATTACTTTGTGCCTTACTATTGCATTTATTGCTTCTGTGGTATTTACCAGGTCCCACCTTACCCTTGGAGATCAATTGCATCACTTGGATTTTCATAAAGAAAGTAGGGAAGGATTTGTAAAACGATAGAGTCTTTAGGGCTTGTAAAGAATAGTTAGGAGGTTCAAAATGTATAACCATTCTGCTGGGGCTTGCCCAAACACCTGTCTCCTGTCAGTAAGGGACAGAAGGAGCTTATTGAGGAAATGATTATTAATACAGTAGATAAGCCTGAACTCAGGCTGACTATCTACTTAATACAACCCTGTTTTCAGAGGTTCCCCAAAACTCTTTCTTTAAGAAGAACCGTCTTAAACATGTCAATTGCACTTATTTAAATATAGTAAATACAGTATATGCCATTTATCCTTGGGAGTTTAGGTCGTATAAATTGATAACTCTTATATACAAAGACAGGAGTATGTCAGAAAATATAAGATATTACCAACATAGATTAGCAATCATTGGTCAGATGACATAGGACAGCATGACTGTGGTTTCCTGGGAATTGTTGCAGCCTAAAAGTGCATCCCATGAACTTTCATGAGTAGTCTTGCATGGAATGTACTGTTGATATTATTATCTCAGAACAGAAATACAGTAAAAATACATTTTAGAAGAAAAATAAGTGTGGTTTAAAAACTTTTTTGCAAAGGAAATACAAAGGAAGTGTTCCATAGAACAATTTTGGAAGTGTCGAATTAAAGAAAAGTATTCTATTAGTCAACACTTAATTTGCTTAGTACCACTTAATGCAGTTTTTAAATGTATTTGAAAGTAATAAAACTGTGTTGTATGAAAATATTTAATAATACAAACATTTTTCCCTATTTACAAGATTTTCTAATAATACTTTTTAAAAAAGATAACTGTTTTGCAGCTTCTCGCTTTATATAGCAGCTTGGTGCCTAAAATGTACCTCGATAGGAGGTGATTTCTGTGCAGCTGCATTGGGCTAGTGCAGGAGGGGGTCATATGGTTCTAATCTAAGTATACATCTGGAAACTCGCAGGGTGGAAATGGAGCTGTGTCCTGGAGCAGAAGAAAGTGCTGGCAACTGGAATCAGGACCGTGTTTTTAGAAGCAGTGAGGCGGTTGGGGATTACGAAGGTGGGGCAAGCCTGAGCGGCGCGTCGTTACCCCAGGTTAGGGTCAGGGTCCTCTGTGGAGATTCCGGCCGCGGCAGAGTGGTATACCCAGGTGCAGCCATGAGTCCCATGGGTACCCAGCTGGGGCACGGGATGCTGAGCTTGGGGTCCCAGCCCTTCACTTCAGTCATGTGGAACTCTTGTCACATACCTACACCTAGTAGCATCTGTTACTGTCGCATCTAGGCAGGCATGAGATTATGAATAACGATTTGCCAGGGCAAAGAGTGCATTGCTCTTGCGTTTTAGCAAAATATTACATAATTAAGCATTCTTTATGGGCACATAGTGAGGACATTTATTTCTTTGAATGAGCAAGTGGCAGCACAAAGATAATACCTTGGAAGAGGTTCAGGCATGATAAGCTCTGGGTCTGGAACGTACCATTAAAAGGTCATTTGTAACTGCAGTTTGCGGTTTTTTGACAGAGAAGTAGAGTTAGATGCCTGAATATGGCCACAGCCCCAGTTCACACTCTTTTTGGCCTCAACATTACACATCTTAAGGGGTGGAGTGGTCACTTGAATGGTTACTTGTCATTCTATCAAACCAAAATGCTTTCCTATTAAGTGCCTGGGATCTGACTAAATAGTAGGCTTTCCTGTATGTAGTTGAAAAGCATCTGACTGACTTGGAACTAGTGCACTAACGGTGTCACCCCTGCTGGAAATACAGATTCTCTTTTACCAAATTACACTCCCTATATTTAGCTTTAATGCAGTGGTTCTTAACTGCAGATGTGTGAGAATTGCCTGGTGAGCCTTTTTACAATTATAAAAAGCAGCTCTGTGCACTCTCTCTCTAGGTAATCCCATTCGTTCCCACTGCTTTAAATTCATATTTATACTGGCCACTCAAATTTATATATTCTTCCGACTTTCAGACTTGCTTGTCTACCATATACCACCACTGAGCTATCGAATAATTCCAGAACAGAACCTTTACCCCCCGCTTTGCTCCTACCCCAGCACTTCCTATTTTCCTAAAATGCTACCTACCATCCCCAGTTGCCTCAGAAAGAAAAGGGGCCGTTTTTCTTTTTCTTTTCCCTTTTCATCTGTCCTGTCAAATGCTTTCATGTTCCTCCACCGCCACTGCCACATGGTGTTTACCGGGCCAAGTGCAGTAGACTCTTACTTTACTTGTCCCACCGTAGCAACAGACTAGCTTTAAAACACTGCTAGTCCCAAAACTATCCAAAATGGAGATGTTGATGTTTCTTTCTCTGAAAAATGTTTTTAACCATGAAGTTTTTTCCTGCCTCTTTTATTTTATAGCTTTGTTACACCAAAACATGCCCCAGGGAAAATAGCTTATAGAGTCACATGATCTAGCCCTCCATTGCTGCAGTGCATGGGCTCTCAGCTCCCACTTTGGAGAGGGACTTGGGCAGCTCCCTCCCTCAGGGACTGAAGGTGTAAGGATGCTTTCAAAGCTTTATTTATATTGGGCCAGCTCTTTGACAGGTGTATTAATTTTCTATTGCTGTTATAAGTCACAGCAAACTTAGTGGTTTAAAATAAGAAAATGTATTCTTTTACAGTTGTGGAGGTCGCAAAGTCTGAAATGGATCATACTGGACTATAATCAAGATGTTGGCAGGGCTACCTTCCTTCAGAGGCTTTAGGGAAGAATCCATTTTTTCTCACCTCTTCTATTGGATTGGCCGAAAAGTTCCTTTAGTTTTTTCTGTGTGATGGCTCTAGTGGTGCTTAGTTATCTTTAACTTCATTCAAAATAATTTGTTAGATTGTATTGTGACACCTGTCACATCAGCATGTATTTAAAAAAATACTTAATAAAATTGGCAAACTTTTGTGCAGCCATTTTAACATTGAAGATGGAAGAAAATATGCAACATTTTTGGCATATTATGCTTTATTATTTTAAGAAAGGTAAAAACACAGCTGAAATGCAAAAAAAGATTTGTGCAGTGTGTGGAGAAGGTGCTGTGACTGATCAAATGCGTCAAAACTTCGTTGTTTGCGAAGTTTCTTGGTCCTATTGATATTTTGGCCAAGTAATTTGCTGTGGGGCTGTCTTATGCATTGGAAGATGTTTAGCAGCACCTCTGGCCCCTACCCCCCAGAAGCCAACAGCAGGAGATAGCTGACATAGTCAGAATATCCAAGTCAATAAAATTATTGGTAAAAATGAAAAATGTGTCTTTTATTTTACGGAAAAAAATAAACGGACTTTTTGGCCAACCCAGGAGCTTCTAGAAGCTGCCTGCATTCCTTGGCTCAGGGACCCTTTCCAGCATGGCATCACTCTGACAATCTCTTCTGTTTCATATCTCTTCTGGCTCTGACTCTCTTTCTTCTTTACTCTTATAAGCACCTATGAGATTGCATTGGACCTCACTGAATATTCTAGGACTGTCTCCCTATTTCTCAAGTCTTTAAATTAATCTCATCAGCAAAGTCTCTGTGGCCATGAAGTGATTCACCATAGGTTTCAGGAATTAAGATATAAACATCATTGGGGGCCATTATCCTGCCTACCACAGTAGCAGTTTGTATTACTATATTTTGCCATGTATCATGTGCACATTTTGCCCAAATTTTTGAGGGAAAAATAAGGATGCGCATTTTACATGAGTAGTACTTGAAATACCTTGTATCTGTTCTTGTGTTTTGTAATTATTATATAAAATTTCTTGTACCATAATATGTTAAAAAATAAATGCTAAAATTCCTTTATAATATGAAAAACAAGTATCTAAAAATAAGTAAATGAAAATTGAATTAAAAAATTAAAACAAAAGATTTTTTTTTTCTCAAAAGTTGGGGCCAAAAATGTTGCACATTTGTATCTGGGGAATTCAACCAACCCTGGATTGAAAACAGTATTTTTTTGGTCTGCTGTTGGGAATCCACTTATGTGGACGGTCAACTTAAGTTATACAAGGATTTTTGACTGGGCAGTTCTCCTAACCTCCAAGTTGTTCAGGGGTCAGCTGTACTAATTAATTTGACTCATAGCCACCCTGTGGGTTAGGCATTATTAGAGATGAGGAAACTCAGGCACAGAGAAGTTTTGTAACTTGCCCAAGATTTTGTCACCATAGTAATGGAGTCATAACTTGTACTTTGCTTCAGTTTATTTTTTATTTTATTTTCCAGCTTTATTGAGATATAATTGACATGTAACATGTATAAGTTTAATGTACAGTGTGTTGATTTGATACACTTATATATTACAAAATGATTACCACCATAGTGTTAGCTAATACCTCCATCCTGTCACATATTTACCTTTGTGTGTGTGTGTGGTGAGAACATTTAAAATTTACTCTCTTAGCAACTTTCAGTTATAAGATACAGTATTATTAACTATAATCATCATGCTGTGCACTAGATCCCCAGTACTTATTGATCTTATAACTGGAAGTTTGTGCCATTTGATCATCTCCTCATTTCCCCATCCTCCTAGTCCCTAGTTCCCTCTACCATTCTACTCTATTTCTATGAGTTAAGGTTTTTAAGATTCCACGTGTAAGTGCTTTCATACAGCTTGTGTCTTTCTCTGTCTGACTTGTTTTATTTACCATAATGCCCTCAGTGTCTATCGATGTTGTTACAAATGGAGGATTTTCTCTCTCATTTTAAATGGTTGAATAGTATTTTATTGTATGTAGACATAGATATATACGTGTTTTCTTCTAGGAGTTTTATGGTTTCAAGTCTTACATTGAAGTCTTTATTCTATTTATTTATATGGTGTAAGAAAGTGATCTAGTTTTACTTTTCTGAATGTATCTGTCCAATTTTCCCAACACCATTTATTGAATAGACTTCTTTACCCCATTGTATGTTGTTGCCTCCTTTAGCAGATATTAATTGACCATGTAGGTGTAGGTTTATTTCTGGGCTCTCTATTCTGTTTCATTGATCTATGAGTCTATTTTTACGTCAGTACCATGCTGTTTCGATTATTACAGCTTTGTAGTATAATTTTTAAGTAGCGGGATACCTCCAGTTTTGTTATTCTGTCTAAGGATTGCTGTGACTATTCAGGGTCTTATGTGATTCCATATAAATTTTGGTATTAATTGTTTTAGTATTGTGAAAAACGCCATTGATATTTCGATAGAACTTGTGTTGTATATATAGGTTGCTTTGAGTAGTATGGATATTTTTACAATGTTAATTCTTCCTATCCATGAACACTGTATATGGTTTCATTTATTTGTATCCTCTTCAGTTTCTTTCTAAACTGTCTTAAAATTTTCCAAGTACAGACCTTTTACCTTGGTTAAATTTATTCCTAGGTATATTATTTTATTGACACAATTGTAAATGTGATTGTTTTCTTAGTTTCTCTTTCTGATAGCTCATTATTGGTGTATAAAAATGAAACTGATTTTTGGATTTTTTTTTTTTGTATTCTACTCCTTTACTGAATTCATTTATCAATTCTAGTAGTTTTTTGGTGAAATCTTTAGGGTTTTCAATATATTGATATTATAGTATCATGTCATCTGCAAGTAATGAGAGTTTTTACTTCTTCCTTTCCAATTTGGATGCTATTTATTTCTTTTTTTCTGATTGCTATGACTAGGACTCCTAGTACTATGTTAATAAGATTGGTGAAAGTGAACGTCCATGTCTTGTTCCTCATCTTAAAGGAAACACTTTTAGATTTTCCTAGCTGAGTATGATGTTAGCTGAGGGTTTGTCATGTATGGCCTTTATTATGTTGAGGTATGTTTCTTCTGTTCCCACTTTGCTGAGAGTTTTTACCATAAATGGGTGCTGGATTTTGTCAAGTGCCTCTTCTGTATTTATTGGTATGATCACCTGATTTTTATCCTTTATTTTGTTTATGTGCTATTAGTTTGCAGATATTGAATCTTCCTTGTATCCAGAAATAAATCCCACTTGATCATGGTGTATGATTTTTCTAAATGTATTGCTGGATTCAATTTGCTAATATTTTGTTGCAGATTTTTGCATATGTTCATCAGGGATGTTAGCCTATACTTTTCTTTCTTTGTGGTGTCTTTATCAGCTTTTCAAATTAGGATAATGCAGGCCGTGTAAAATGAGCTTAGGAGTCTTCCCTACTTGAATTTTTTGCAATAGTTTGAGAAGAATAGGTGTTAGTTTTTTTGTTTGTTTGTTTTTTGTTTGTTGTTGTTGTTTTTTTTTTTTTGAGAAAGAGAGGAAGACAGGGCAGAGAGAAACATCCATTTGTTATTCTACTTATTTATGCATTTATTGGTTGATTCTTGTATGTGCTCTGACCAGGGATCGAACCCACAACCCTGGTATATAGGGGCAAAGCCCTAACCAATTGAACTGCCTGGCCAGGACCTCAGTGCTAGTTCTTCTTTGTTGTTGGTAAAATTTACCTGTGAAGCCAACTGACCCAGTACTTTTGCTTGTTGGGAGTTTTTTATTGTTTTGATTTCATTGGTTATAATCGATCTGTTCAGATTTTCTGTTTTCTTCTTGATTCAGCCTTAGAGATTCTTTGTTTCTAGGAATTGATCTGTTTTTTCCAGATTGTTCAGTTTTTTGGCATATAAAGTTTGTACTATTTTCCTATAGTCCTTTTTATTTCTTTGATTTCAGTTGTTCTCTTTCATTTCTGATTTTATTTATTTGGGTCATCTCTCTCTTTTTCTTGATTAATCTCGTGGAAAAAAGTTTATCAGTCTTGCTTATTTTTTTCAAAGAATTAGCCCTTGGTTTCATTGATTTTTTTGAAGTGTTCCCTTAGGTTTTATTATATTGCATTTATTTCTGCCGTGATCTTTATGATTTCTTTTTTCTGTTCACTTTGGGTTTTTTTCTAGTTCCTTTAGGAGTAAGGTTAGGTTGTTTAATGGGAGTTCGTTTTTTGTTTGTTTCTTGAGGCAGACCTGTATGGCTGTGAATTTTCCTCTCAAGACTGCTTTTCCATAGATTTCGTGTTGTTGTTTTCATTTTCATTTGTCTCAAGGTACCTTTTGGTTTATCCCTCAGTCTCATTGTTAACCTCTTTATTGGTTAGTAACATGTTTTTTGGCCTACATGTGTTTGTTTTTCAGTTTGTTGATGATAAACTCCTTTAGCTTTTTCTTGCCTGGGAAGCTCTTTGTTCTTCTTTAATTTTAAATGATAGCCTTGCTGTGTAGAGTAGTGTTGGTTGTAGGTTCTTGCTTTTCAGCACTTTGAAAATTTTACATCAGTCCCTTCTGGCCTGCAAAGTTTTTGTCAAACATGACATTCTTATAGGAGCTCCCTTGTAGGTAACTAACCATCTTTCCCTGACTGCTTTTAAGATTCTCTCTTTGTTTGTAACCTCTGGCATTTTAAATATGATGTGTCTTGGCGTGGAACTCTTTGGATTCATCTTTTTTGGGACTCTCTGTGCTTCCTGGACTTACGTATCTCTGGCACCTACTGGTTTCCCGAAACTCCTTGAGAATTTTTCAGTAAAGGCTGAGTGTGGGCCTAGGCTGGACACTGCCAGCATTCCCTGAGCCAAGTGCAAATTTGGCAAGGCAGGATCTTAGAGTGTTGGCAGAGAGGCGCTAGTGTATTTCTCCAGGCTAATGCCAAGTGGTGGGGAGTGCTTGACTCAGGAAAGATGGTATTTGTGCACATTGTAGGAGAGGGACTTGCACAGGCACTTTGGTAGGTGTCCCTCCAGCCTGCTCCTTGAAGCCACACAATTCAGTGTCTCTCTGTATGACTCTGGTCTTCTCTGAACCACTGGCCGTCCACCAGAGCCTAGGATGAGTGTCTGAGCAAGATTTTGTGAGCTGGCTCTTTAAGAGGGCACTTAGGTTCAAACAATCTCTTATTTCATCCAGGCAGATGGAATCCCTGCGGATTTTCACAGCCAGGTATTATGTGTGCTTCTCTGTCTGGCACTGGTGCTCTGGGCTTGGGTGTTTGGTGTGGGGTTGAGATTCTTTCCTTCTGTGGGGGGAACCTCTGCAGTTAGATATCCCTCCAGATTCTCAGGCACCATCATGGTTGTGGGCCTAGCCATTTTCATTTCCCTGCCCTTCATACTGGTCTTGATGTCACTTCTTCTGTAAATCCTTAGTTTTAAGACTTGTGTTTAAGACTTGTGTTTAAGACTTGTGTTTAGCTAGTGTTCAGAAAGTTATCCATGCTGTTTGTTCCGTACTTTAGTTTTAATTTTGCTGTGGTCCTGGGAGGAGGTGTGTCTCTTTCACCTACCTAATCACCATCTCAGATTTCCCCATAGTTTTCTGTTTACCAAGGTAATGAATATGATTTGCAGATATTTTCTCTTTCAATAGGTTGGCTTTTCATTTTGTTGACTGTTTCTGTTCCTTCACTTATAGTCTATGCGTGTACTTAAAGCTGAAGTGAGTCCTTTGTAGGCACTATATAATTAGGTCTTGTTTTGTTTTGTTTTAATTTAATCTTTCTCTGTTTTTAGATTGGAGAAGTCAGTCCATTTACATTTATAGTAATTATTGATAGGTAAGAACCTATTAATGCCATCTTACTAATCTGGTGTTTTGTAGTTCCCTTGTTCCTTTCTTTCTTTCTTGCTGCCTTACTTTATGACTTGATGATTTTCCATAATGGTAAGCTTTGATTCTCTTTTTATATTTTGTGAATTTGCTGTAGCTTTTGCTTTGTGATTACATGAGGTTTACATAAAGTATTTTATAGCTATAGCCGTTTATTTTACAGTGATAATTTCAATTTCATACAAGAACTTTACCCTTTACCTCCCGCTCCTTTATATTTTTGACATCACAATTTACCTATTTTATATCCACTAACAAATTATTGTAGCTATTTTTATTTTTAATGCTCTTGTTTAATCTTTTACTGGTAGTACTCCACCATATTGTACTCTCAGAGTATTCTGAATTCGACTCTATATCTTCCATTACCAGTGTGTTGTATATTTTTATATGTTTCCGTATTACTAATTAACATGTTTTCGTTTCAGCTTAAGAACTTATTCAGCATTTTTTCTAAGGCAGGTCTTGTGTTGATGAAATCCCTCAGCTTTCGTTTGTGTGGGGAAGTCTTTCTCTCTTTTTGAAGTACAGTTTTGATAGGTAAAGTATTTTTGGTTGGCAATTTTTTTTCTTTCACTACTTTGAGTGTATCATCCCATTAGCTCAGAATTCACCTATACTCTCGTGGGGGTTTTCTTATATAGTACAAGTTGTTTTTTCTCTTCCTGATTTTAAGCTTCTTTTTCTTTGATTTTTGATAATTTTATTATGTGTCTTGGAGAGGATCTCTTTGGTTAATTTGGTTCGGTGATCTATGAGTTTCATGTGCTTGGATCCCAAAATCTCTTATCAGGTTGGGGAAATTCTCAGTCATTATTTCTTTAAATAACCCTTCTGCCCTCTTCTTCTCCTTTTCTACTAGAACTCTAGGAATTTGTGGGGTTTTTTTTGTTTGTTTGTTTGTTTGTTTGTTTGCTGGTATCTCATAGATCATGTAGGCTTTCTCTACTTTTTTTTTTTCATTCTTTTTCCCTTTTTCTTCCCCAATTAGATAATTTCAGTTGACCTGTCTTTAAGTTTAGTTATTCCTCTACTTGACCAAGTTTAGTCATTCTATTCTTCAAAATTTCTGTTCTTACTTGTTTTTCGTCTCTTTGTTGAACTCCTTATTTTGTTTTAGTATTGCTTTCCTGATAACATTAAATTGTTTATTTGTGTTCTCCTGTAACTCTCGGAGCATTGTTAGAACATTTTTAAAAATTATTTGTGAGGCTCTTCCTGTATCTCCATTTCTTTGCAGCCAGTTACTGGAAGTTTACTGTATTCCTCTGGTGGAGCCATGTTTCTGTGATTCTCTGTGATCCCTGTAGCCTTTCAAAGGTGTTTGTGCATGTGAGGAAGCAGCCACATCTTCTAGACTTTATAGAGTGACTTCAGTAAGGGAAGCCTTTCACCTGTGGGTGAGGCATGCTGGAGCATGCTGTGACTGCAGGTCTGGTGGTGCAGGGCACCCAGTGCAGGGTATATGACTGCACCAGTTTTGGGGGTAGCATGATGTTTTTTGACTCACTCTGCAGGCCTCCACAGCATTGACATCTGTGTGGTAGTAGGCAAGTGCTACAGAGTGTCTGCAGTGACTGCAAGGGCTATTTGAGTCCTCAGTGGCATCTTCAGATCCAGTGACTAGGGACTAGGACAGATAGCTATGGTGACTAGAGCAGGTGGCGTGCACACATTTACCTGCAGGGACTAGCTCCTAGGGCCTCGTGTAGTGCCAGGGGCTGGTTGCAAATGTACATGTAGCAGTGGGAGCCAAGGCAAGCAACCTGGGGTGGGGCCAGCTGTAGGTGCACTGGTGGTTGAAGGGGCACTTGCCGAGGCGTATACTACTGCGACTGCTCCACCTCACAATGGGCACACAGTAGTGGATACTAGTGATGGGGGTTATGTAGGGGGTGTGCAGGTGCACAGCTGGAGGGTCTAGCAGGGATGTGCAGTGGTGCAGGCCAGTGTCAGAAGACAGGGCCACATCTGGGCTCACAAGCAGCTGCAGGGCCCCAGCTATAGGCATGTTCTCTCATGGCTGCATAGTCTTCCTGAGCAGGCACAGAAAGTGGGGGTAAAAGGGGTCAGGCCAGTGGTATGCAAGTGCACAGCTGGAGGGGATACACTGGGATCTTAGACTCCTGCAGCTGCAGAGTCCTGGGCTGCTGCTGGCGTGGTTCCCGGGCTCTAGAGGGGCTGGGTGGGGAGGGACCATGGTGGCACATAGGTGGCTGGCATCAGCGAATGCCAATAAACGTGGGCTGAAAACTGGTGAAATCTGCAGGGCTTCTGCAGTAGCTGTGCTGGCTCTTGGTTTGGTTCCTTCCCCAGGGGTGAAAGCAGGGTTTCTTTGTAGAGCAGTGAACCTCTCTTGCTCTTGCTGCGTGGCTGCTATTGGTAGCTGTTTCTTTTCTTCCCTGTTCTGAGCTGTTTCTGTATGTCACTTTGCGCAGTGAAGGCTGGGAAGCTGGTTGCTTACCTCACTCTTCTTTCCCAGCAAACGGAACTCTTTCTAGCTGGGGCATTCCTTCTTGGCGTTGAGCAGTGCTGGCTTGCAAGGGTAGGGTAATGCAGGCAAAATGAAGCTGCCCTCCTTCTTTTTTGTGTGTGGTCATTCTCAGATTTTTTTTTTTTTTTTTGGTTTGTTTGTTTGTTTATTTGTGCTGCTAAAGTTTTGTAAGAGATCTCCCAGAACTGTTTTTGTTTGTGGATAGCTATTTGTTTATCTTTGTGGGAGGACAAAGGCTGGGGTTTCCGATGCTGTCATTTTAGTGATGTTGCTTTCTTGGCTGGGGCCCTACTGAGATTTCAGGGATTTGTGATTCTGGGAAGCCTTTCATGTGATTCTGATCTGGTTCTTGTTACAACCTGTTCATCCCATCACTCTTGCTACATGGTTGACACAGCACATGCAATGATAGATTCAGAGTCCATAAAAATCTTGATGTGATTGAGTGATATGCCAAATCTAACAATTTGATTTGAAGAGGGTAAAAATGAAAGATTGTAGAGATCTCGAGTTTCCGATACATACCCACGCAAACGTTGTGGGGATGTTTTGTTTGTTTTGAATGCTGCCTTTGCTGATTATATATAAATGTTTAATAATATTTCCTTTATAGTTTTCTTAATTAGAAACTTGATTTCATTGAATGAAGATCTTATATCACTACTATGGTATGAAGGATTCTAGGATTGTTAAGGTTCTTTTTCTAAACTCTCTCTATCCCTTGCATCAGTTGAAAATCATAGCCCATTAGATCTGGACAGCTACATGCGAAAAAATGAAACTCGACCACCAAGTTACACCACACACAAACATAAACTCAAGATGGTTGAAGACTTAAATATAAGTCACAACATCGTAAAAGTCCTAGAGGAGAAGATAGGCAGGAAAATCTTAGATATTCCACGCAGCTGTATTTTCACTGATATGTCTCCTAGAGCAAGGGACATAAAGGAAAGAATAAACAAATGGGACTTTGTAAAAATAAGAAGCTTCTTCACAGCTAAAGAAAACATCAGCAAAATGAAAAGGGAACCAACTGTATGGGAAAATATATCTGCCAATGATACCTCAGACAAGGGTTTGATCTCCAAGATATACAAAGAACTCACATGACTCTTCTCCAAGAAGACAAACAACCCAATTAAAAAATGGGCAAAGGACCTGAACAGACACTTCTCCAAGGAGGATGTGCACAGGGCCCAGAGACCCATGAAAGGATGTTCAGCATCACTAGCCATCAGAGAGATGCAAATTAAAACCACAGTGAGATACCACTTCACACCAGTCAGAATGGACATCAGAAACAAATCAACAAACAACCAGTGCTGGCGAGGCTGTGGAGAAAAGGGAACTCTAGTGCCCTGTTGGTGGGAATGCAGACTGGTGCAGCCACTGTGGAAAACAGTATGGAATTTCCTCAAAAAACTAAAAATGGAACTGCCTTTGACCCAGCAATTCCACTGCTGGGATTATACCCTAAGAATTCTGAAACACCAATTAAAAAAAACCTATGCACTCCAATGTTTGTAGCAGTGCAATTTACAATAGCCAAGAGTTGGAAGCAACCTAGGTGCCTGTCAGTAAATGAGTGGATCAAAAAACTGGTACATTTACACAAAGGAATACTACACAGCAGAAAGGAAGAAAAAGCTACTACCCTTCACGACACCATGGATGGAACTGGAGAGCATTACACTAAGTGAAATAAGCCAGGCGGTGAAAGGCAGATATCATATGATCTCACCTATAAGTGGTACCTAATCAACAAAATAAACATAGAAGCAAAATATAATCAGCAACATTGTAATAAAAAACAAACTAACAGTAACCAGAGGGGAGGAGAGGGGTATAATAGGGGGAAAGGAGAGGAAGGGTTACCAAGGAACATGCATACAGGACCCATCGAGAAAGCTAAATGGGGGAAAGACTGTGGGTGGGAGGTGGAGAGGGGTGGGGCGGAGGAAAGCAGTGATGGGTAAACGTTGACGTGGGGATGATGGGATGGGGTGCAAGGTGGAGGGGATAAAGGGAGTAAAAAATTAAAGGATAAATAATAAAGGATAAAGGGACAACTGTAATAGCATAATCAATAAAATATACAAAAAGAAAAAGAAAATCATAGCCCATTAAGTCATGGTTACTGATAGTAGTGAACATGGGAAATCTTTGGTTGGACTGTACAGAATTCATAATCTTTTCCCAGAAAAAGAGGACATATTGTACCCTACTCACAAGGTCACCTGTAGCCACACATGGATCAGTTTCTATATCATTTCCTGAACTGTTCATGAAGATCACCCTATTAGGACTTTCTTCTCATTCTTCTGTTAGTTGCTTTTGGATTACAGTAAAGATTTTAAAAAATTTTTTTCTTTAAAAATTTTTATTTTTAGTACTTTTGGTGCTCCTAAAATGACATTTAATACCTCCATAGAAAAAACGTCACACTGTTTTTCTTTCTAACTTTTTTCTTCCCAGTAAATACAGGGGTGGTCAAAAGTAGGTTTTCAGTAGTTCATATGGAAAATACAATAATTAAATAATAACAAGACAAGAATAGACTATTTTGCATACTCTTGACTGTAAAACTACTTTGCCCATCCCCTCTATTTTGCAATCCTATTTTGTGCCAGGTATTGTGCTAGGTGTTAGGGTACAATAATGACCACAACAGCTGTGGTTTCTGTTCTCAATACAGAGTCATTGAGTGATGAACATGGGGAAGCACTGCACGAATAAAATAGATGAAAATGCTGTGGAAGAAACAAATAAGTTGACAAAGAGTGTAACATGAGAGACCTATTTTAGATAGGATGACTGGGGAAGGCTATACAGAGGGGACATTTGAGGGGAGAATTGAAGATTGTATAAAGAGAGAACATGTACCAAGGTCGTCAGATAGAATGGGGAGGAGCTGGCTTAGAACTTGGCTAAGAACAGAGTGAAGCTAAGTTGGGGGGGCAAGAAAGACTAGGATGAAGAGATAGATATGTAGGTCCTCACTGATTATAGTGTAAGGTATTTTAAGTACTTTGAGAAACTAACTGGAATATAAGAAAGGCATTGCATCTTAGTAGGGCATGGTTGAAATAGAGGCTGCTTTACTAGGGCTAGAAGAGATCGTTTGTGGCTTGGACCAGAGGGAGAGTGGTAAATTGATTCAGAAACTATTCTGGAGGTAAGAGGAAAAGATCATGTAGATAGATTGGATGTGTGAGCAGGGTGAAGAAGGAAGAATCAGTTATGCCACCAAGATTTTGGGAGTGACCAAGAAGGTAGAGATGAATGCTATTTACTGAAGACCTAAGGACTATAGAAGGCTTTTTTGGGAAGGTATCTTAGGACTTAAGTTTGAAACCCAATTCGAGAAGTCAGGTAGTCATTTGGATTATATGGGTCTTTGCTTTTTCAGAGAAGAGACTTCAGATCAAGATAAAAATGTGGGAAACATCAGTACCAAAAAAAAGGAATTTATTTATTTTAAAAAGATTTTATTTATTTATTTTTAGACAGGAAGGGAAGGAGAGAGGGAGAGAAACGTCAATGTGTGGTTGCCTCTTGCGCACCCCCACTGGGCACCTGGCCTGCAACCCAGGCATGTGCCTGGACTGGGAATTGAACCAGCGACCCTTTGGTTCTCAGGCTGGCGCTCCACTGAGTGCAAAACTGGCTCCACCAGCCAGTGCAAAAAAGAAATTTAAACTGTAGAGTGGATAAGATAATTTAAGGCAGTATAGAGAAGACAGAGAACTCAGGAGTTAACTTTGAGGAACTCCATCATTTAGATATTGTAGAGATTGATAAACAGATCCCTAGGAGGAAAACCAAGAGCATGTTGTGTTGGGAGCCTGTGAAAAAATGTTTCTAGGACGAGTGCCAAATGCTCCTTGAGATAAGATGAAGACACTGTTTGCTCCTCAGACTTGGCAACATGGAAGCCTTTGGATACTTTTCAAGAGCAGTTTTGGTGGTGTGGTGGGCAGGTTGAAATCGGCAGGTGAGCAAGTGAGAGTTTGTAAGGAAGAGGAATAATGAATGTAGACTGTTGATAATCCCTGTTATGTCCATGAGGGGGATGGGACCCTGGAGGGGAATGTGGGGGTAAGCTAAGCACTGGAGTTTGACTTTTTTTTTTTTAAGATAGGATAAGATCTTAAGTTGAACCATGAGAAATTGGTGACGTTTGACTACTTTTGACTTAGGAGGCTGACAGTTTCCTATAGTTTGACCTAATAAAACATGTTACACTATTGAGAATGAGTTGGTTTTAGAAGGTGAGTTTGAGGAAGCAGTGTTCAGAGTTTAACCACAAGAATATAGCCTTTGAGCAGTTCAGGGAGATGGAGTTGGAGCTCACCAGTAGTGCAGGCCTTTGAAGTGGGGAGAGGGGAAGTCACATGTTTTTTATTGTAACAGGAAGGAAGAAGGTGTGCAGATTCAGCCATGCTTTGGCGATCACAGCTAATGTCTTATCTGGGGCAAATAATTACATAATAAGTTTTCAGATTAGCTATAGATGCACATGGATTGATTTTGTTCAGAGGGCTGAGTGGGTACTGATCCTATTTTTCCTTGTAGGCTCTAAATTTTCTTTCTCAAAAATCTTTGATATCATTGATTTTGTGCTCAGTTTTTCTTTCACCAAAAGCAGGAGAAAAATCAAATACCATGACCTCCCTCCCCACCCCTCAGCAGTGCAGCACCGTGGCTTCCCTATAGAACTGATTAGCAAATCAAAAAATAAAGTGGTTTTCTCATAAGTGATTTTCTTGCTCTACAAAAAAAATTGTATTTTTCAATATTACCATCAGTATCCTTTGAGTTGTCAGCATAATTGAAACATTATCTATGATTTCTGTTACTTTAATGTAGACCACGAGCACATCCATTTAAGGTCATACCACTCTTCTCTGTCTTGTACAGAATTTGCTTATGAGGTGTGTGTATTTCAAAAATTTCCGCTATTTGGAGGGAGACTTTACTGTACTGCATAATGTAGATTAATAAATAATTTCCATTAGACCATTAGGCTGACATATCCCTAGGCCACAATTTTCTTTGTGAACTTCATTCAGTACAAGATTCCAGGTACTGATCATTAATTATATCTTTAAAGTAACAATGAGATTGAAATCACCTTTAGTGCCTGCAGGATCCTTTTTCATGGAACATCCATCTTCTGTAATGTTTATTTTGAATAATAGTCTCCTCCATGGGTTATGGTACCAGGGCCATAGTAAAACAATTCCGGAAGGAGCCCTTTTCTTTCTCAGTGCTTCTTGAGCTATAGGCACCTTTGCTGTGTGCATGGCTCCCAAATTATCTTTTCCTGGAAGTACAGGAAGCTCTGGAGAAAGTTGGCACCCACGTATTAATTCATACACTATTAAGTGTCTGATGAAACATGTGGCATCTTTTAAAGTTCTAGGATGGTTTTTTTGTTTTTTGTTTTTAGCTTTTCCAGAACAACTTTTAATTTTCATTGGAATTAACGTGTTTTTTTCCCTTTAACATTTTTAAAATTTATTTTTAATTATAGTTGACATATATTAGTTTCAGATGTACAGCATAGTGATTCAACATTTATATTCCTTGCAGTGTGATCACCGTTAAGTCTAGAAACCACCTGCCACCATACATAGTTACAACAATATTGTTGGGTAGTATTTTAGACTAAACATTATTTATTTTATGGAGGTATGTGGCTTTACCACAGGCAGGACGAGTCAACATGTTCTAATTCTGCTTGCACTCGGAGGAACTTTATTTACTGTTGTCATCTGCTATGGTAGATATTGCAAGCATCACCGAGGTAGACTTTATCTTCTTCAGCATTGGAAATATTGAATGGAATTCATCAGGAGTTTCAGGAAGCCACAGTCTGTGGCGTTGTGATAACCGAGTGAAGAAAAGTTTTCCCCTTATTTCAGACAGCCTTTGATAGCATGTCTGTTTAGGAATATATGTACAGATTAGTCAGCTGGGTACCTGACTCTCAAATATTTTTAGCCTCTTTGAGTGAACTTTGGGTTGTGTGAAGGGTCCTCTTTGACCTTTTCACTGAGAACCACTCAACCAGCATCACCGTGTGCTTGAGAAAAGGGTTTGTAGTGTCTATAATACAGCCCCACAGCTTTGCTGACCTGGAATCTCCATGGTTCAACCAGCTCTTCTTTGAACCCTGAACTAGCGTTGTACTGATCCATCAAGTTTTCCTTTGCTTGGTCATTTCTAGTCATAAAATGATCTATACTCTCTGTCTTGCTTTTCACTAGGGAAAATGGGGCTTAATCTTGTGGGATGAGTTCTGTGCTAAAACATCGCACTTCCTGCTTCTGTATACGCTGATGAACAGGCTTCAGCGTTCCACCTTGTGGACATACTCCACCCCACCTAGATGTGACGGTTACCTTAAAGGACTGCAGTTTTGGTGTGTGCGGGGCTATTTCTGTCTCTGTTAAGAAGAGAGAATTACGAGAGCGCCTTTGAGGCCTGAGAAGGTGCATGGCTGGCTGCCTTGTGCTCCTTGTCTCTCGAACGTTAGGGCTTCGGGCAGTGTCATCCTTCTCACCACCTCCCAGGATAATTCCTGCTGATTTGCTTCTAATTTTGCCAGTTTTTTTTTCTTATTCAAAAATGTCTTCCCTAGTCCTTTCAGACTTCTGCCAGTTTTCACAGTTTACCGAAATGGCCTGCTTTTGGTAGACAACGATCTCTTGACTTCTCTCCCCTTGTTGAACTGGCCAGTAACCTAGGAGTAAATTCCTTGTTTCTTTCCATCTCCCCGTTCAAAATTAACAATTGTTCAAACAGACCAAAGAAGAATACAAATGCCCATAACCAGTTTTTACCACCTCAATTATGGCCTTCTATATGTATTATTTTCAAAAGGGGATCATCATGTCATATATTTATAAATTTTCAGTGACTGAAAACTATTCTGTGATATTAGATGTAACATTTGAGCAGTCCTTTACTTTTGGAAATTTCGGTGTTTTACCTTCTTTCCCCTTTTCCTTCCTCCTTTCTATCTTTCTGTTATTTACTGGTGATAGGATTTTTGTTTCTGGGTATCTAGAGTTTGTTCACTATCCATATAGTTATTTTGTTAACCTTAATGTGGACTTTTGGGGACATAGGATAGGCTATTTCTAGTTACATTGTCATCTTGTGTGTTCAGACAGGGACTTATATCTTACATATATCTGTCTCACCAGCATGTAGCATTATAACTGGCACAGTGGGTGTTCATTAAAGAATTATAGTTGCTTTCCAGAAATATGAGGGCCATTTGGCAAATTGATAACTATCGACTCTGTATATGGAACCCTAACTATAGGAGTGGATGAGACAAAGATTGTCCTTGCTCTTATAAGTTGAGGTGTTACTCTTTATAGCAAGGTTTATGTTATGAGCCTCTTACTGTGAGGATCAATTAAAAACCTAAAAGTCACACAATATAGTAGAAATAGGCTAAATGAGTTAATAGTGTGGTTACTTGGGGGATGTTCATGCCAGTGTTTTTCAGGCATATTGCTAATTAACAATTGACTAATTGATTTTTCTGCGAATGATATTTCTTTTTTTTAAGTTTATTTTTTTTCCATTACCATTTATCCCCTTATCCCCTCTTCCACTTCTACCCTCCCCACTACCACCACACTGTTGTCCATGTACATGAGTTCTTTCTCTTTTTTAGTCCGTCCCGCCACTCCCCTGTACCCTCCCCCCGCAAGCTGTCAACCTGCTATCATGAGTCTGTCTCTGTTTTACTTGTTAGTTCAGATCTACTCATTAGATTTCACGTATGAGTGAAATCATACAGTGTTTGTCTTTCTCTGACTTGCTTATTTCTCTTAGCCTAGTGTTCTCCAAGTCCATGCATGCTGTTGCAAATGCTAAAATTTTTGTTTTTACCACTGAGTAGTATTCCATCGTGTAAATGTATGTTAGCTGTTTTATCCACTCACCTACTGATGGACACTTGGGCTGCTTCCAAATCTTGGCTATTGTAAATAATACTGCAGTGAACATAGGGATGCATATATTCTTTTGAATGAGTATTTCTGGTTTCTCTGGATAAATTCCCAGAAGTGAAATTGCTGGGTCATAAGGCAGATCCATTTTTAATTTTTTCAAGGTATCTCCATACTGTTGTCCACAATGATTGCAGCAATCTGTGTTCCCACCAACAGTGACAGGATTGTCCACTAGTGTTACCAACTGAGATGAAGTGATCGTTTTCAGGTTCAGACTTCATTGCCTTTAGGAATAACTAGAATCTGTTGTACTTAAATTTAAAATTTCATACGTGAATATAGTATGTTGTTGTATGTACTTAGTAGTTTTAGAGACCCAAAGATATTTTAGGGCTGGATTTGGGGTAATAAGAAATATATCACAAAATATTTTTGGTCCTTCTGTTTCATATTTTAAAATATGATTAAACAGAGATTGCAACCATGGAGGAGATTTTCCACTGTAAATTGGTGTTTCAACCCTGCCAGCTATTCATGCTTTCTGTGATCCTACTTATAAATGTGGAAAGTGAAGGGTGAGTGGCTACCCTCTTGGGCAGGCACATAATTTTTTTAAAAAATGTGTGTGTCTCAGCAGAGCTATATTAGAGTTTCATGTAGCTGCCTTTTTATTTTTTTATATTTTTATTGTAGGGCCAGCTTTCAATGTTGCAAGAAAAAATAGACCATTTGGAGCGTTTGCTAGCTGAGAATAATGAGATCATCTCAAATATTAGAGATTCGGTCATCAATTTGAGTGAGTCTGTGGAGGATGGGTCGAAAAGTTCACAAGGCAATTTCAGCCGTGGTGCTGGCTCACCTCTTCTGCCATCGAAACAATTGTCCCTCACAGTTGACCCTGAAGACTGTCTGTTTGCCTCACAAAGCGGAAGTCAGAATTCAGATGTGCAGGTAATGTATACATTTGTTAATAATCACTGGGCTTTGTTTTTGTTTTTGTATTTGTTTTTTTAGATTTGATCTGGTATCTGTTCTTACTTAGTAAGTTACTTAAACTCTCTGGATTCTAGTTTCTTTTTGTGATTTAAGTAAGCACGAGGTCAGTAATATTCTTTTTTAGCTATAAAATTCTGTAATTCTGTGTTTCTCCTACTTTTTCTTATTTTATACTTTATGAATATGGCCATTTTGTATGCTTCTTAGGTGTTATTTTCTGTAAGAGTTGAAGACCTTTAGAGGTTTAAATTTGGCCAAAAAGACTTTCTTACCTTTCTTTGGAGAGTACAAGAAAAGCCCTCCTTGTACTATATCACTATTGTACATTATAGATTTGACACAGTGTAGGGTTAGATTCTTTTTGCTGAATATCCCTTTATGAGAAGCAAGGGGAAATTCTAGAGCTGTGCTGTCCATTATGGCAGCCACTGTTCACATGTGGCTGCTGAGTACTTGAAATGTGACTAGTTTAAATTGAAATGTGCTCTAAGTATAATATTCACACAAAGTGTTGAAGAGTTAGTATGAAAAAAAGAATCTAACATATCTTGTTCATTTTTATATTGATTACACATTGAGATGGTAATGTTTTGAATATATTGGGCTAAATAAAATATATCATTAGAAGTATTTTTGCCTATTTCACTTTAACTACAAAATTTAAAATTATGTATTTGGCTTACATTATCTTTCTCCTGGATCGCGCTGTTCTAGACGGTAGTGGAGTTGAAGACTAGGGTAAGAAAGAACTTCTGCCTTTCCTAAACTTTGGGTGTGTGACTCATATTTTTCTGTTATGCAAATTAGCAGAGAGCTGTGTTTAACCTTATACCTTAGATCAGAAATTGGACTTGGTGGCAGGACCCTTGGTGGCTTCAGAGTAGAGATTTTCATTAACTCCTGGGGACAGAGAATGAGATACAATCTTGAGGCTATAGCTCACAGGCCACGCTGGAAAGTGGGAGCAGTGGAGCTGGCCAGGCATTTCGCATGCGACCTCATCAGCTAGTGTGTCGCCAAGTTTGGATAGGATCAGGATTCTATCTCATGCTTTGAAGGGATACCTATTTCTGTGAGGCTTGACTTTGTTCAGGTTTTAATTAAGTATCTTTTAAACAGGAACAAAAAACCCCTTATTTGTTATGGGTGAAATCTAAATCTGGGAGGAACAGGAAAGAGATACAGAGCAACCACAGAGGGCAGGCAGGGGGAGGGAGGCGGCTCGGACTGGGAGATGAGCCGGAGTGCGGGAAGGAGCAGCAGAGCCTGCCATCCTCCTGTCCAGCCTGTTCCCAGAGATTTGCGTTGACTTCTCCTCGGAGCATTGTATTTTATTTGTTAAGGTTATAAACTCTAAAGTGGGAAATATGTTACTGCCATAAAATACATTGTATACTTTTATGTAACTTGCTTGGTATCTTTAAAAATATTTTGTAACCCATTTATGTATTAACTGTATTTTGCCATTTATATGCACACCCATGTTTTTGGCCCAAACTTTCAGGGAAAAAAATCTTTCGTTTTAATTTCTTCATTAAATTTTTAATTTATCTACATGTGGAAACAAAACCGATTACCATATTCCAGTGTATTATTTTGTATACAGATATTGTTACTGCTTTCTAGAGTTACACTTTTAATGCATCAGCATAAATAAAAGAATTAAAAACCTTTATATAGATATGGAATTAGTACTACCCATGTATAATGTGCATCCTTATTTTTTCCTCTAAACTTAGGGCAAAAAAGTACGCATTATACATGGCAAAATATGGTAATTAGGATGTAACTTCTACATAATTTAAATTTTACCTAAGGATGCTTGTAGTCTTTGTCACATTTAGTATAATGGGCAATATATAGAGTAAAAGTCCTTAGGTTTCTCAGGGGGGAGGGGCAGCATTTTTTCCTTTGTATTCAAATAGATTATTATCTAGAAGGAATACTGCATTGGAAACCTAGAAAACATTTTAGCAATTAAAAGCTAAATCTCAGTTTTAGAAAATTCTTCCATTTTTAACCTGGTTGACATTGTTATAGTTTTATTTTCGGAATAAAAAGGTAAACTTAACAAACACTAAATGAAAGAATAGCAATAGGTGCATTTTAATTGTAATACAGATTTTAAACTATATGAGATTGAATAAAGTAAAAATACTTTTCAATAAATGATTGTGTTTGAATTTAACCATAATCATATTTTTTGGTTTGCTGTTCAGTTCCTATCTATTGCTATTAAATTGCATTAGAAGTAAAGCAGGGGAAGAGGAATTGAATGAAATTACTATTTTTTTAATTAGAAGCAGATGGGAGAGGAAATTATTCATCAGGATAGTTATGTGACACAGGTAGCATTTTAAGCCTTTGAATGGTGATTAAATGTTTTCTGCCTTAATTCTTCATGTCTTCAGAAATAGTTTAATCTTGTAAAATATATACTCAGTGTACAATAATAAGTAGTTTTGAGCAAATATTTTTCAACATTAAGTTTAAATTGATAATGATTTTACATAATTCATCTTTATTTTTTGTCTTTTATATTTTTAGATGTTGGACGTTTACAGTCTAATTCCTTTTGACAATCCAGATGGTGGAGTTTGGAAGCAAGGATTTGACATTACCTATAAATCGAATGAATGGGACACTAAGCCCCTTCAAGTCTTTGTGGTACCTCATTCCCATAATGACCCAGGTAAAATTTGCACTTCAAAAAAACTAGAGGTTATTAAGCCCTGTATAGGCAAAGACAATTTTAATGAGAATCTGGTGGAATCCACTTCTCAAATTTTTAGAAGATTCTTGACTTTAAACCGTATTATATTCTTTTTATATCTCATTGTACTTTGAGTTATCAATTTTGTGCCATTTAAGGATAATAGTTGTACAGTATGAAATAGTAATATCACAAGAAGGTCTTAGCTTTGAGGGACAAAAGTTGCACTCATTTAAGGTACTGATCATCCACTTTAGTCACTCAGTGTAACATACTACATGGGAGAATTATTTTATGTCTGTCAATTCTACGTTAAAAAAGAATGCTCATGGGAAAATTTGAGTCTTTAAAATGGAGAAGTAGTATAATACAAAGTGGTTAAGAGACCAGACACGGTGAGTCCTAACCCCATAAAGTCTAAAGTGTGAGACAACTTTAGGCAAGTTACTTAATCTGAGAGTAAATTTTTTTCCAGGTGGAATCAGGATGAAGTACATCATAGGGTGAAATGTGAAAGCATATGGCATGTGGTTTCAAAAGTAACCACTCTCATTATCATTACTGTAATTGGTATTTAATATGATGGCTTCTGTTTTTTACTGGGGCCAGTGATTTTCCCCCAAGGTAAGTGGAAATTGCTAAAATTATAATGGAGATATGATTTGATGTGTCCATTTGTTAGTGTGAACACATAGGCACAGAGTAAATGCCCAGTGAATGTAGTTGCAGAATGTTTTTGGAATGTACTTAGAGGTTTTGGCTTTTTTTGGGGGGTGGGGGGTTTGAGGGACTTACCAATACTTCTATTTGTTCTTTATCCCAATTTCTCAATTTCATTATAACTATCAGAGGAAGCACTTTTCACTGAGTACTTTGAAGGTTTTGTTTTTTTTCTTTACTCCCAACATTCATCTCTGCTTGTATTCGTTCATGCTAATTTGTTGTCATGTATTCCTTTCTATCTCTTTCTAAGATGATAGAGTTAACAAGTGAGTGTCTGGACACATGATTTGGTGAAGTGTGTGCGTGTGTGTGTGTGTGCATTTGTCTCTTTTGGTTGTGAGAAGCAGTCAGAAATAGAGCTTGGATGCTGAAATGTTTGAATTTCCAGAATCCTTGATTTTTAGTAAACTCAGAGGTATAAAATACAAAAAATGAGTAATATTTTTTGGAAAATTATGCTGAGTGTTATCATACATCTGCTTCTGATTTGGTTTCCTTGTCTCTAGTCTTATTGTCTTTATCTCTTTCTGCTAATATCTTTATTTTTATTAACTTTTTCACTTACATGTTTTCATCATCTTTCGCTTTAATCTTAGCCTGTCTCTCTGAATCCAAACTGAGGGGTGCCTGGGCATTGTGGAAAGACTGCGGGGATTCCGAGCCAGGCAGACTCAGGCAGGCATGCCGACTCTGCTGTGTACTGCCCAGGCATCCTTGGGCATGTTTATTTGGTGTCCGTAAAACGGAGATCATATAGGTGGAGTAGCATCTTAAGCAGGAGTTAGTTATGAAGTGTTAAAGGTGATGAAAATCACATCTAATCAAAATAACACCAGTTTAAGTAGTACATTTGCATTTGGGGGATCCATATTGTTACAGAACAGAGTTTGTTCACCTGGCACTAGCAGAGCCAAATACTAAACACTGGGAATTGCACTGGAGATATATTTTGCTGATGAATGATGCCACCTAGGAGAAGAGAAAGCTCATACTCAAAAGCCTGAACTTCTCAATGGTGTGGGAGTTAGGGGTTTGGGGTCATGCTGGGAGCTGATTGGTTGGAGGTGAGGTAAAGATGAATCATTTCTTCAGGTCTTGAGGACAGCTTTGAGGGCTTTTCTGGCATCCCTTTGTCTGGTCTCATGGGAAAGTAGCCAGGTGGTTGTTCCACCTTAGGGCTCAGAAACTGAACAGTAACTTAGGTCAGGAGGTTGTCTTTAGCTGGTCAGGAGTCTGGAAGCATAAAATCAGGTCTGGGCCTCTGCCGCCTGGGTTTCTGATTATCAGGCAAAAGGCCAGGTCTGTCGGGGTGGTGGGAAGAGAAGCAGTGTTTCCAGAGCTAGAATTTAAATCTAAATTTAATCACTGTCATAAGGACCCTTGGTTTTAATATGAGAAACATATTTTTGTTTATATCATACACATTCAGTGGGATGAGGTGCTTAAACTTCATATGTGGGATCCGAAACTACCTGTAGGACTGCAGGTATTTTTTTCTATAAACCTGATTCACTATGAAATATTCTCTTGGTGAGTAAAATAGCAAAGCTACTTGTAATAAATTAATCGTTCCTTCCTCTTTCTCTGCCCATCATGTGTACTTTTAATTCTTGTCACTTCATTGGGTGTGTGATGTGATTCCACTGTATAATGTTTCTTGTAGGTTTATAGATACAATTTGCAGTATGCAGATCTTCATATGAACCATCTCTTCACCCCTTTTTGTTTTATTTTTTAAAGATCTGCATTATCCTTTCCCCTTTTCTCCTATCCTCAATTTCCATAAAGCTCATTTGTTGTTATTCTATAACATGGGCCCTTAACTGTAATAATAAAATTTGTGCCAAATATTTTATAAACATACCCTGCCCCCAGCAACCCTTGAAGGCTTAGTGCCACCATTCATGATGAGGATTGTTACCAACCTGCCAAGCTTACACCGGTGGCGACACCAGAATATTTTCCTATTAGCTTACCTCGATCTCCTACCTGAGTAAACCAGCCTGGCAGAGAACATGTGTTTCCTATTGTAGTTATCCGCATTGCCTAGCCCTGCTTGGCAGATAGTAATTGCTACATATATGTAAGGCCTTCTCTTAGCTATCTCCATGCCCCTTGACAGCTTTCTTATACTTACACACCCATGCACATGTAAATATTTATAGCACTTTTGCTGGGTCTCCTCGCTGGAATGTAAGCTCAATGAGGACGCAGACTTTGCCATACTAACCACTGGACTGCTAATGCCGAGAGCAGTAACCAGTACATGGTACAGACCCATTCGGTTAAATGAAATAATGAACGAAGGACTCTGACTGCCGATTCAGGTGGCACGTTTGACCTTGGTGCAGGATTTTAACTCCCCTCCTTTTCTTTTCCCATTGTCTACTTATTTCCGTTTCTTAAAAAAAAAAATCTTAGATTGAACTCTGCAGTTTTAAATACTAAAAACATGATATCAAGCTCGTCAAGGGCAGGGATTGCCTCGGCCTTTTAGACTTTGTTTGGTTCATGCTGCAGTTAGTATATTGTTGTGTGAGAAGACACCCCTAATAACTGTTCCTGACTGCAAGAAAAGGATGTCTGTTGGTATCCTAGCAACCACAATTGAATCCTTTTGTTTTAGTAAAAGATGTTATTGACCCTTAGCCTCAGGCCCTTTTCCACCTGAGGAAAAACGGTCAGAAACAAACCTTTTAAAACTAAAGTGATTTTTGCTACCAAGCAAAATTCTAGAGAAAAGAGCCTGTTCACTTTCTTAATAATTTTCAGTGCTCCTTAACAAATGTAGAATTTAGATAAAGTAAATTATTCTGTGAGAAACTGAATCATTCAGATCATGAAAAACCACCTTTTCAGTGGAGAAAAAGATAAGTTAAGTGTACATACATTATAAGTCAAATGTGACTGTAATGGGAAGTCTTTGTATAAAAATCCTAAATGAAAGTGCAGTTAGGCAATTTACTCTCTGAATGAGATTTATAGAGATTTGTTTTTATTTTCTGCAGCAACAATGTAAAACAAACTAGCCCAGTAGTTTGTTTCATCAGTGGAGTTTTGTCTGTTGGGGATAGAAGTACTTCAAATAGATTTTTTAAAGATTTCTATATTTAGTTCCCTAACTTAAAGAATTATGTCGCTGTGTTTTTATATCTGTAGGTATTTTTCTTTTTGGCTCAACTTGGTAATATCTAACAAGAAAGATAAGTTTCAAATTATGTTTGTATTTTAATACAGTTCCTAATTATGTCTTCTTTCAGTCCATAATTGTCATACAATTGTCATACAATATTTTGTATGGTTTACATTAGTTAAAAGAAAATTGGAAAGGACTTATTAAGTAAATGCTGATAACTGGCACTGTTGGGCTTTTGACTAGTTTTGAATCATGGACCATGAAATTAAATGTTAGTTGATTGATACACGTTCATGTTGTATTTAATAAGCTGATTAAAACACAATTATAGCACCTTTGTATCTACAATCTTAATTCTTTGCTTCCCACTAGTTAAACTGCTGAAATATTTAGGTAATTTTCCTTCAAAGAAATCACAGTGTGTAAAGAGAAGATAAGGTATACTAAATGGAAAGTTGGACAGCATGTTGTTAGTTAAGTAATTTGTAAAATGAACATTGGAAAATAATCCCCCATGTGGTATGACTCCAAAATAGAAGGAAGATCTAGGCCCAGGAATTATACCACAAAATAATTTTCTTTTATGCATTTGCAGAATTTTTATTGACTTAAATGAGTGATAACGATTTTTAAAAATTAATAAAACAGAATTTTGCATTTTGCATTATATGATAATTTGAAATGTTTCTGTATCCTTAATCTTTAAAAAGTTTGTGAAAAAGAACAAAAACATGAGGAAATTACAGTGTAATGTTTTTTAAGGCTCTTCTATGCCAATATTGTTAAGCACAGCCAGCCATAGCTGAGCATGACCCGGTAGGGCGAGAGGCAGTGGCGACGTGGAACTCTGGCTGTCAGGAGCACCTGCCAAGTGAAGTGTATGGTTGGGAGAGGGAGAGATTAGTATGTGGGCACAGCTGGGGGAGTACTTTGCTCTGTTTAGCTATTGTGGGATAAAGTGAGTTCTTCAGTTTTGGCTGCTGTGACTGGGGAATTTGAGTTTCCGGAGCTAAGATATTGTGAGGAAGAACTGAGAACTGGCATTCCTTGCCTGTTCCTAATCAAGGAATTGTCTGGTGTGAGTTACTTCATGTGATCCATTCTACAGCCCTAAAAAGTGGTAAATTAAACCACTTTTATGAGGTGAGGGCAGTGAGGCAAAGCCAAGGTAGGTGTGGTAATTTCTTCTTTCAAGGTCAATCAATTATAAATTGACAGAGGATGGTGAGCTGCAGCTCAGATTTGCCCGATTCCAAGATCCACATTTTTTCTGTTTAACATACTTGTTACTTTCTTTAGTTCAAATAATTTCATTCTTCTTGCTTTATGGGCATTGTCTCTGAGCTTTGGGTTAATAGGTTACCAAATTTACCTGGGGAAAAAAAAACAACAAAAAAACCCCAGGCTGCTCAGTTAAATGTGAATTTCAGGTAAGCAATGACAAATTTTGAGTATATGTACCCAATGCCATATGAAACCTACTTGTACTAAACATTTACTCATTATTTACCTGAAATGCACATTTAACTGGAATCCTATGTTTTACCTGGCAATCTTAAATGTTAAGAAAATGGTGGCATTTAAGGTAAATATTTATATGGCTCTTTAGAATTGTCTTTTTAAGAGATCTCTAGAATTGGTGTAATGAGGTTCTTTTTTTAAAGGGGGTGAACTCTTTTGGGCCTCTGACTGGGCTGCATTCCTTAGGAGCACATAGGTCAAGTAGCATTTAAGAGAGGTAGGTGGTCATTTAAAGGTCTCCCAATTTCCCTATTTTAGTTACTTTTGTCTGTCTTTCAAGCCTGGGAGCTTCAGAGCTGATTATACAATTGCTAATACGGGAATTGACTAGGTGTCAGGCACTGTTCTGGGTTCTTTACATATGTTAAATCCACTACTGCTCTCAGCAACTTTATGGCAATAATATGACCACTACTCTAATTTCATAGATGAGAAAGCTGAGGCAAAAGAGAGGATAAGTAGTGTGTCTGAGGAAGGGGGCTGAGTTTGAATCCAAGCCTTCAGGCTTTGAAATCAGGACTTGTAACCTTTATTTAATGTTGCAACCACCAGCAGAGCTTTTGGAGGAAAGACTGTTAAGTGTTTTGAAGCCAAAGGTCATCTGTGTTCCATTATTGATCATATAAAACATTTTATTAACTATCTTACAAAAGCAGACACCTCACTGCACTGTTTCCTGTCCTTTTTTTTCTTCTTGTCTATCCCCTTTGAAATGGATGTTTATGTCTTTAAATACTACATTAGTACAAGAGACGGTGAGTGGTTTTCCACATTGCTACTTATTTTACAATTAGAAAGTGATTTAGAAGTAGTATTTTCCAGCTTTTAAAATAGCTGCTTCCAGAAATTTTGGTAATTTGCTCACTGTTTGCCCGATCATAAGGATAAGTAGCCCCCTCACATATTCTCAGAGTAACTCCTTAAAGGAAGTCAGTTTTTCCTTTACTTCTAATGATGTTTCATATTACAGACACTTCTCATGATTTCGAACAACCCAACTCTGTTTGGGGAAGACATAACTAGGCCTGAAGTGTCCTCATTTGGTGTGAGTCCTTAAAAAGGGAGGAAAATCACTTTGGCACTGATTTAGACATTATTTTGGAGGTTGATCTCACTGTTGTAGATATCAGGTATCAAGGTATGCAGGTCGTTTAAAGGGCACTTAGGAAAGCAGTACAGTAAGGGGTCACAGTTGGATATTACACATATTACAACAGGATGAAAAAAACCCCAGCTGTCCTAACAGTAGTGCAAATGGGTTCTTGTGGTGTGGGGTAGAATTTCCAGTGACAGCATCTTACCTGAGTTTAAAAAGTGACGTATCTCCAGCAATTTAAGGGAAGTGAAGTTGATATGCTTCGAAAACTATTAGATGACACTGAATCACCTGGACAAAATGGTTAGGTTATTTTGGAAACCTGAGTCTGAAAGTGTTTAGTGGAATCAGCAGGTTTATTGGTTCCCAAACATTCATGGGTCTTTTGAAAACATAGGCTTAATCCTGACTCTCCCAACTCTTCTCTCTTGGAATCTTTAGTCAGTTACTAAATTCTCTTCATTTTGCCTCCTTGCCCTCTTATTTTTCTCTATTTCCACTGCAGTTCATTAACCATTTTAAAAATTTAATCTTTATTGTATTTTTTTCCATTACAGTTTAATCCTTTTATACCCCCCTCAGAGGCGGATTTTACGTCAGACATACCAGGCACACACCCTGGGCACCGACTTCTGAAGCGCCCTGCAAAACCTCAACTTTACACTTTTTTCTAATGACATCAAGTTTGGTTTCATATGTGCAATTTTAATTACGTACAAGTTTACAATTGGCGGTAAAACCTGATAGTATGTTTAAATATTTTCTTCTGCGCCTGGGGCCTCAACTGACCTTAATCCACCTCTGACCCTTCTGCCCCAAGCAATCACCACACTGTTGACCATGTCCATTTTTTAAAAGCATAATTATTGTAATGGCCTCATTTCCTGTTCCTCTCTACTTTACTTTTTTATTCTATCCTTTACACTGACAGAACAATTATTTTTCTTTTCTTTTTTTAGTTTAATCTTTATTGTATATTTTTTCCATTACCGTTTATTCTTCAGTTATTTTTCAAAGCACAAATCAGAAAACCTTAACTTTTTCCCTCCCAAGTTTTTGGTAAGAAACAAAAATGGTTCAGAAGGTTTCCAGTGATCTGATGCCCCACTTCTATTTTCATTTCTCAGCATTCTCCCACCTTGTAAGCTGCAATGCTGCCATACCTGGCTGCCTTCTGCATCCTGAAATCGACATCTGCCTTCATGGCTTATTGTTTTTCCCATATGCTCTTGCTTCAGTATGGAAATACCACCTTTTCCCCTTATCCAGATGATGACTATCTAAGAATCTCCCTTTTTTCCGCTGGTAGGAATTTCCCATTCCTTTATTCTCACAGCCTTTGTTCATATATTCACTATAGAGTCTCCTCCCACTTAGATTAGGTTTATTGCTTTGCCCTTATTAGATGCTTGGTTTGTGTTTGAATGAATAAACCAGAACAGAACGTTAATTAAAACTCTTTCACAGTTTATTAGTGGGGGAAAAGGAAGCTTAATTTATAATAGAAATTAATCAGCAGCATATGTGAGTTGTGGTAATACCAATTAAGATTATATGTGACCCTTAAGTGTAAGATTGGATGTTGCAGTCAATTATTGAAGGATTTGACAAACGATGGGAGAAACCTGTTGATGGAGAATAACTTAATTATTAAAATAAAAAAGCTTCCTTGTGAGCTGTATTTGTATTTATTTATTTTTAAGTTAGAGGATATTAAAATGGAAATAACTTGAACCTTACATTGCATTTTTAAATGTTTATTTGTATATAATTATTTTTGACTCAAAGACTTTTTATGTTTTCTTAACAGTTGGTACCTATTTAACTTTTGAGTGAAATTGATGTACTCATTAAAAAATCATTATTGTCGTAGTTAAAGCCATAACAGTATAAAAATGATTTGAGGGACATGTCTTTTTCGAGATGTGTGTTTTAAATCATTTTAGGGCTCACAGAGCCTTTTCAAAATATTAACTGTGGTTATTACCAGAGTGAAAGAGGGTGGGGAGATGTAGAAGAAGGTATGAGGGGATAAATGGTGATGGAAGGAGACCAGATTTAGAGTGGTGAACACACAATACAGTATACAGATGATGGATTATAGAATTGTACATCTGAATGCTATATAATTTTATTAACTGGTGTCACCCCAATAAATTCAATAAAAAAGACAAAAAAGAAATAAAGATATTTGTCAAAGATTATTAGGTTAGCATCAGAATAGAGAGTGGACATATTAGAGCTTGTAGTGTATCATATCTTTTACCTTTGGTTTCATTTCTAGTTGAAGTGTAATAAATTTGCATTTATGTTCAGTATACCATTTCTTTTTCAGTCCTTTTGGCCGTACGTCATCATTCATCTATCAAGTGCTTATTGAACTCTTGCTGTTTTACGCTTCATATCAGGTGCTAGATTCATGAGAATTGAGTAGTTTGAAGTTTGGGTTGGCGTGTTTCCAGGCCTGCATCTAAAATTTGCAGGACTAGGGGCAAAAATACATGAAGGCATTCAGACCCTAAGTTTAAACATTTAAAAGTTATAAACCAAACTAATACATTGCTAAATAAAATAGGTCCTTTCCGCCTGCCTTGAGGAATACTGTATGTAGCTCAGTGGTCTGGAAGGCCAAGTGTGGGTTTAGATTGCTGGGCTCCAGTGCCTCCCTGGAATGTGGCAGTATGCGGGGAGAGTCAGCCTGTGGGGCAGCCCAGCCCCTTTCCTCCCAGATCTGGTCCTTCTTGCAGACACATCAGCACTTTTTGCACATCTCTACAAACGGCAGCCCCTTGGAGGTTACCTGCAAGGTTGACTGTCCCGACACGGGGAGGCTTTAGAAGCTGCCTTGGGGCTGTTTGGATACAGACTTGTGGGCCCTGTTACTCAGGCAGGGCAGGGCGGGCTCTGGATGGGCATGCACTTTGCCCTGTGGATTGATCATGTGGAAGAGATGCTGTCAGAGGAATGGGGAGCTCCCTGGAGAGTTCAGAGCTCAGGATCAGGCGTTCTTGCCTAGGTCCCAAGGGCGATAACTGTGTATGCCCAGGAACCAAATGAAACTAAGCATTTCTTGAGAGGATCAGGTCTCCACAAAGTCTCTAGACTTTGAAGCTAGATCAGGAGTCCACAATTTTTAAAAATTTTGCTTTTTCAGTGAACAGTTAATAAATGTTTAATTGTTTATGCACATTAGAAGTAAGCAGGAGTTTTCAACTTTATTAGTTTTATATATTAGAACTTAAATTATGATAAAATAATGATACCAAATTTGGAATTTTAACTGCTTTATAGAACTTGTAATTATGTACTCTTCGTTTTAAATATTTCCCCACTTATTTATATAGCAGTTAGCTGCTTTATGGGTGATAGTGTTGTCAGAGTGCCAAAGACTAAATGGGAAGGTATTCTTAATGCTGTTTTAGCCCTGGTTCAATTTCCAAGTGTATGCAAGGGAAAGAGAAAGGCTGTGAATTGACCACTTACGTAAATCAGTTTGCAACTTAGTGTCCTAAGATGAATAAATCGAGACATAAGAATATAATTTGATGTCACAAAAATTGATCCCATAGAACTTTTTATAAAATACTATCTTTCTGATTGGGCTCATGATAATATACAATTGTAGTTTTACAGTAATTTGGAAAAAGGAAAAGCCAATTCAGTGTAAAAGGGAATACTTGATTACTCTATTGTAGAGAGCAATAAAAACTAATTTACTGTTATATTACTCAATATTGAAAGCTTCAAGAGGCTATCTTTCAGTTCATTCTTCATTAATTGTGCTATATTGTTGTGATATTAGTCTTTGTTATAGATGAGTTTTATGGAAGGCTCTTAAGTTGACATCTTTGAGCTTGTATTTTGGCTCACGTAAATACCTTTGACATATTTTCTGCATGACTGTTGAAGGGCAAATGAAAGTGTTGAAGGCAAAATGGATTAATCAGTCACTGTGATTCTCTTATGAAAACTCCTGCGATAAACTACTCTTTGAAATGACCTTAGTTCATAACATAGTATAACTGCTGAAAATAAGCAATTGTATTTAAAAAAACATTTTACTTATTAATCTTTATTAAGGTTATTCTAAATTTTTTCTTTTATGCTAGATTACTAGAATTTTCTTACTAAATTAATTTTGGAGGCATTCCACTATTCATAGTTTTTTTTCTTTAATTCAGTTAATAAAGAAATAATTAGGGATTCGTTTTGTCCTTTTTAAAAATTTAGGTGAAAGGTATCTGTGATGTTTAAAAAAATAATTCTAATAGAACTGGTTAAATAATTTACATGGTCCTTACTACACATATGTAATAACAGCATGGTATAAAAATAGATGTTACTTATATACATTTGCTTTTGGCTTGATCTTGCAATATGGAGGTAGATCTATATTAAATATTATGATAGTATTTGGTAAAATAAATTCTCCCCACTTTGCGATTTTTATGTTTTGGATGGTAATAACACTTAATTTTTTCTAGTGCTGTATTAGTTTGCTAGGGCTGTCGTTAACAAAGTACTACACAGACTAGAGGCTTAAATGACTGAAATTTATTTCTTAATGTTTCTGGGGGCTTGAAGTCCAAAATTAAGGTGTTGGCAGTGTTGGTTCCTTCTGAGAACCTCTCCTCTTGGCTTGTAGATGGCCATCTTCCCCAAGTGTCTTCATATGGGCTTCCCTCTGTGGGTGTCTGTGTCCCTCACCTGTTCTTATAAGGACATACTGGATTATGGTCCACTCATGTGACCTCAGTACCTCTTTAAAGACTCAGTAGCCAAATACAGTCACATTTTGAGGTATTGGGAGTTAGGACTTCAGCCCATAATAAGGGCAAAGAATGAATTCTATGAAAATCATAATTTCTGACAACCAATATGTTTAAGACATGAAGCAGTTTATTTAAATGTTTTAAATAAATTGTATATTTTTAAAAATTCTATGTTAGAAATATTTCATTTCTTCTTTTACCCGCTTTAATGGTAGAGATGGGGAAGGGACATTTAAACACTTACGATGATAATTATGCTAATAATATTAGCAGCTAGTATTTATTATATACCAGGCTCAGGTCTGATCACACTGAGATGTCTCAGTTTTTGTTTCTTTTTTTAAAAAAACATGTACAGGCTTTTAATTTAAACATGGAAAATGTTTAAATTAAATGTTGAGTTATCCAGGTAGCATTATTTGGTGTAAAACCAGCTTAGAAGTACCCTATATCAAGAAAGCCTATAAAAAAATTTGACACTATATATGACACTGATACTTGTCTTTTAGCTTCATACCTGTCACTTTGTAGGTGCTCAGTAAATAACTGTAGAATGAATGGATTTCAGTTAAAGCAAAAGGAAGAAATATTGTCACAGTGGCAGTGCTCTTTTCAGAAGCTCATATTTGCGTTGTCAAAACAGTTGCATTGTCTTCTCTGACATCAGAGGTTTTTATTATTTTTTGCCAGCAAATATAGTACACATTGAGTATTAACTTAATCATAGTGACAAAACAGTTAGTTGGAACTCTTACGTTTTAGTTTCCCACATGTTTGAGGCTTAGAAACAATAGAGCAGTGTAGCTCAACCTGGATGTACAGACACACTCCTCCCTGTAAGATTTTATAAACGAGAGGTTATTTTCTAGAGGGTCCACTTTGCCACTATGTGGAATTGGTGGCACTGTACATTTTTGCCTCAGTCACTCATCATCTTGCTTTAGTACTCTGCCAGGTGGGGCTATGTTGGGAGCTATGGGTCTTACTGAAAATGTTTCTTTATATGTAAATTGCAAATGTCTTTAGATAAAATCACCTGATATTTAAGTAGTAGGAAAAGTCAGTGAGCTAAGTTATCATCATCTACAATTCTCTTTTGAGAAAACTTTACATAGATATGTAAACATTTATTAATTTATTAGTGTCAATTTGTGCTACCAAAAATGGAATAAGGAACAGCTTTTGGGAACCAATGCCTATTTTTGGCCGAATTCTATTTCTCAATGTTCATAATGGTGTTGTAATTACCTCATTGCTCAGCTGCTGGCTTTTAGATACAGTTTGTATTTCTGATTTTCTTTTTCTTAGTTTAACTTAATGGGTGGAGACTTTTAGATGTGCCGTGAGAGGATAAAAATTTCATCCCATATTACGAGAACAATAATGCTAATTTGTTAACACTCTTCAGATTTTTAAAATAAGAAAATTCCTTAGAGATAAATTATGAATAATTAGATACTATAATTGTTAAGTATAAACAAGTACATTTTGACCTTAGGTCATTTTTCTTAATTGTATCTGAATTTGTGCAGTTCTCACAGTATTTTTAAAATTTAATTTTTAGTGACTTTTTGAGTCTCATGTTTATTCAGAAGTTTAATTAATTCAAAAATTTGTTAAATTATTATGTATGCCTTTATATGACTTAAATATCCAAGGGTATCCAAAGGTAATACAGTGGGATATAACTATATTGAAATCAGACATGTAAACCAGACTTTGTGGTATATTTGTGTCTTCATTTAGGTTGGTTGAAGACTTTTGATGAATACTTTAGAGAGAAGACTCAGTATATTTTTAATAATATGGTCATCAAGCTGAAAGAAGACTCACGGAGGAAATTTATTTGGTCTGAGATCTCTTACCTTTCAAAGTGGTGGGATAGTATAGATACTCAGAAGAAGGATGCTGTTAAAAGGTTTGCTTTTAAATTTTTTTTTGAAGTTTGGTAATAAACATTTATTGTACCGTGAAACAAGTGTTGAATTTTTAGAAGGTGAAAATTCATAGCTTTATACCTGAAACTTAAAATATTTTTTCACATCCTTTTTTCCTTGATTCTGGCTCATCTCTGAAAAAGTGATTTGAAACTTTTCCATTGAAATCTGCATGTTACAACTTTGTCCCAGAAATGGAATTACAAGTTTAAAGGGGCTTTGTATTTTAAAGGTGTTTTTGAAGCATGTAATCAAAGGGACCACCAGAAATGTTACTTCAGTGTATTCTTTATTCTTTAGTCTTCTATATAATATAACCATTCACCAATAATACAGCTTTTTTCCTCTGAAACCTTGACCAATTTAATGGTTGAAATATGTAATTTTAATTTGCATTTTTGATGAGTGATAATATTGCATATTTTTCATATATAGGCAAAGCATTTTATAAATGGTTTGATTGTATAATTTTTCTTATTGGTTTGTAATTATATTTCTATACATAATATAAACACATATCAGCCCTTTTTTATCCTGAAGTATTTCTTTTTTTAATTCTTACTGCTTGATATACAGAGTTTTAACATCTTTATGTAGTCAAATTGATTAATCTGTTTTCTTGTTATTTACTTTGCCTGTCATATTTTAAAAGATATTTCTTAACCTAGAGACCAGATAAATTGTCCTCTTTCCCTGAGTTTCATTTTTTACCATTCACTTTTTGAAAACCTGAAATTTATTTTTTAATGTGTTATGATGGGAGGGTTCTGTTCACCATATCTCCCTCTCCTCTGCTCCTTGGAATTTAAGGATTGTTTTAGGATGTATTGCTTTCTTTTACTTATTTATTGGGTTGGCCAAAATGTCTGTTTGTTTATTTGTTTGTTTATTTGTTTTCCATAAGATGGCTCTAGTAGCACTTGGTTGTTTTCAACTTCATTCAAAACAATATTGTTAGATTGTATTGTGACAGCTGTCATATTAGTGTGCATTTAAAAAAACAGTAATCAAAACTGATGACTTTTTGTGTAGCCATTTTAATATTGAAGATGGAAGAAAATTTGCAACATTTTTGGCTTATTATGCTTTATTATTTCAAGAAAGGTAAAAATACATCCAAAACACAAAAAAAGATTTGTGCAGTGTATGGAGAAGGTGCTGTGACTGATTGAACGTGTCAAAAGTGGTTTGTGAAGTTTTGTGCTGGAGATTTCTTGTTGGACCCCATGGTCAAGTAGACTAGTTGAAGTTGATACCGATCAAATTGAGAAATTAATTGAGAACAATCAAATTATACCACATGGGAGCTAGCCAACATACTCAAAATATCCAACTCAGTAAAGTTATTGGGAAAAATGAAAAAAAATGTGCCTTTTATTTTACGGAAAATGCTAAATGGACTTTTTGTCCAACCGAACAGTATCACATATATAGCACTTACTATATTAGTCTCTATTCTAAGTACCTTACAAATGGTAACTGATAATCCCCAGAACAATCCTGTGAAGTAGGGACAATGACGGTCTGCATTTTAGAGATAAGGGCATTCACTGGTCTTTCAGGGTCACACAGCTGGGACATGCTGCGCTGCTGTGCTACTCAGTCCAGCCTGTCCAACCCTACAGCCTGTTCCCTTTCGCACTGTGCTGCTTCCTAAGGATTTAAATAGTCCATCCTTTTTACTGATTTGAAGTGCCATCTTTACTGTATTTAAATATGCATTGATTCCTGGAATTTCTGACTTCTTTCATGGACTTTAATGTTTGACTAATTGTTGCAGCATTGTGTGTTTCATTGACTTTACAGTTTAAATCTCTCCTTATCATTCTTTATTGAAAAATTATTTTAATAAGTGACCACTTAATTTCTCCATAGAGTTTTAGATTTAATGAAAAAATTTTTCCTACCCTGTTGAAAATGGGATTTTGATGGAAAATGATATAAACATTTAAATATAATTTGGGAAGAACTGGTTATCCATCATTAGTCATTAGAGGGTTTTATTTTTTTTCTCTCATCTGATAGCACCCTTAAAAATGCTTATAAGATTGACCAGGGCTTTGCAGGTACTGGGGTGAACCAAGAGTAGCTGCCATACCCAAAGAGGCTAGCCACTCTTCCACTGGAGCCAAATCAGCCATGGCAACCAGAGTTGTCAGGATATTCCTCCAGTTATTCAAGACAAGCTGGAATTCCACAGTGTTATCTAAAATAATATCTTGACTTTTAAATTGAATTCTTAGCAGGTAATTTAGATTCTTTCTCCCGCCCCCCCACACAGACACATATACATACACACACAGAGTCAAATAGAATCCTTAAATTGAGCTGCATGCTAGTTTGCAAACTTTTACATTAAGAACTGCTCTATAAAACCCTGTGAAACTGGAGTTTGTTTTATATGTAATTCTTTGAGTTTTAAATATTAAAAAAGTTTTTTTGTCTGTCTGGGTCTCATATTACTCCTTCAGTGTAAATAATACTTCATATTTTGTTTTTTAAAAAAAATATTTACTTTTAGAAAAGGGAGGGAGCAAGAGAGGGAGAGAAACATGAATGTGCGGTTGCCTTTCTTGTGCCCCGAGCTGGGGACCTGGCCCTCAGCCCAGGCCTGTGCCCTGACTGGGGATTGGACTGGCGACCCTTCAGTTCGCAGGCCGGCACTCAGTCCACTGAGCCACACCAGCCAGGGCATACATCAAATTTTCTTAAATTAGAATTTCATAGAGATTTTACTTAAATAGTTTAGGATGTAAGATTTTACCACATCTGTAGCTTTTCTTTTCTTTTTTTACTTTTGGGAAGCTGAATTTTTTCTTCATCTTGATTAGATTGGCTAAAGCTTTTAAATTTTTTTGGTGGTTTTTGCACCGCCCTCTAATCCCCAAAGAACTACTAATATGTTATTGGTTTTTACTGTTGACTTTTATGCTTTTATCTTTTACTGATTCCTTCCACCTGCTTTTATTAATGCTAAATGGGCCAGTTCATTTATTATAATAAAGAAATATGCCTGTTTGTGTGTTTACCTTTTAGGACTGCTCTAACTAGCTTTTACATTTTTGTGTTATTTTTTATTGTATAGTTTTCTTAAATGTTATATAACTGTATTGTTTTGTCCTTGATTCGAGTCTGTTTGAATAATTTTTAATTTCTAAGTGCAATTTTTTTCCTGGTTATATTTTCGATTTAAGAACTAGATTTTATAAATTATTGTCAGATAGTATGGACTATATACAATTTTTATTCTTTTTGTTTAGATTTGCCTGATCTGCACTGCCCTTTTCACTGTAAGGACAGTTTAGAGTGGCAGCTCAAATGACTGGTCACTGGAACCAGGCTGCATGGGTTCAGATCCTGGCAGACTCCCTGCACTGTGTGACTTGGGGAAGTTAACCTCTCTGTGCCTCATCTTCTTCCTTTGTCAAGTGGGGGTAATATTGGAACCTATTTTATTTATTTCTTATGAGGATTGAATGAATAAGAATAATGTGCTTAGCACAATGTCTGGAGTGTTTTAAGCCATAATTAACATTAGCAGCTTTTATTATCTTAACTTTTATTTGCCACTTTGAGCATTTCTCTTGGATATCAAATATTTTTGTTTCTGAAGTCGTCCCGAGACGCATCTTTTAATAGCAGAATTTAACTACGAAATTATGTTTTCTATCTTAAAAAAGCTTTTTTTTTTTTAAAGATTTTTATTTATTTTATTTTTAGACAGAGGGGAAGGGAGGGAGAAAGAAAGGGAGAGAAACATCAATGTCTGGTTGCCTCTCGCGCATGCCCTCCTGGGGACCTGGCTCACAACCCAGACATGTGCCCTGACTGGGGAATCAAACTGGCAACCCATTGGTTCTCAGGCTGGTGCTCAGTCCACTGAGCTACACTGCCCAGGGCTCAAAAAAAAACTTTCTTATGTAATGTTTCAGTGAAGGTCACTTTTCCCCCCATACTTGGATGGTTTTAGGATTTTAAAAATTTTATCCATGAAGTTCTGAATTTTCACCAGTTGTGTAGGTATGAATAACTTATTAAATTTTCCATCTACCAGTTCAAACATTTCTTCAGCTCTTTATTTCTTCAACTCTTTTCTGTTCTTACTAATTAATAACTGTTTTTGTTTCATTTATTTTAGAATTCGATTGTCTAGTTATTGAGTCTCTGGTCTCTTTTTTGTATTTTTATTTTATTTGTTATATTCACTGCGTTTTGGGAGTTTTTTTCCTCAAGGGCTGCTGGGTTTTTTTTCCCGCCTCTGAGATTCACTTCTCTGGTATGGAACCTGTTCTTTTCTTGCTTTAAGTGCTTGTTTTTAACTATGTTTGTTATTACCTGTTAGTTCTGTGTTCTTTATATTTTTGTCTGTAAGTACAGATATATTCCCCCTTTGTATTCATCCTTAAGGCAGTAACAATCATATTCACATTTGGAATTTGTTCAAAACAGAGTGCAACTCTCCTGAAATCCCTTCCTTTTCTAACCAAATACTTTGTTTCCTTGACATGGGTATTAGTTAATACTGGCTGTCCAACATCCATTTCCGCACGTTTCCTTTCGGGAAATGATCTTTCACAGAAATCAGATCCTCCTTCCTGCCCGAGGTCAAATAGGCCAGCTATAACCTGAGCTCAGTTCATCAGTTTGTTATTTTTCTAGGGTTTTGAATCTTTGGGGAGAGAAGCAAGGGTGGAGAGATGGAAAGAAGGGAAACACACACGGAGTTGAAGGTTGCAGGTCATCCCTCAGGACACTGGTATATTCGCAAGACTCTTCTTGTCCTGTAGCATGGTCCCTGTGGTCCTCATAGCACATGACCTCTTGTTTTCTTCTGGCCCTTTGTTAAGGGGACCTATAGTCTGTCCTCAGTACTGTGTGTCCTGGACAATCTCCCAAAACATTTCTGGTCCAGCATCAGCTAGTACAGCCTGCAAACAAGAAACCTTCCTAATAGATTATTCCTCAGATCCTTTTTTGGAGAGCTGGGTTCTGGAAGATGAGCAATAGGGACTCTACAGCCAGGAAAGATGCCCAGGTTATAAGTAGGACTGGCCGAGGGGAAGAGAAGAGCTGGGACTGGGGGAAGGTTGGGAGATCAGTGAAGTGTCTACTGCTTGTCGGGTGAGGCACCTGTAGCTGGTTTTCTGCATCTAGCTCCCTTTTGTGTGGCCTGTAAGCCAGGTAGGAACCTGTATGAAGGTGCTGCCTCACTGACTAGAGGAAAGAGCTCAGCCACCTTAGAAGGAAAGTGGGCTTGCAGCTTGCTGCTTTTGGTAAGGCGAGGCCCTGCCTGGCTCTGTCCGTGTATAGCTGCACTAGGGAGCCGCTCTCTGCATCAGTCCGAGCCTGTGGGTGGAGAGGCTCCTGCACCACAGGGCTTGCGAAACACCATGAGGACGCAGGGCAGGGACTGTGATTAGGGTCTGTCCCCAGATTCAGCTTTGTTTTAGCCCTTGGTCCTTCAGATTAGGGCTTGTTAACTGGAACCTCCCAGATCTTCTCTTTTCTATTGGGTTGGCCTAATAAAAGTCCTTTTAGTTTTTTTCTGTAAAATAAAAGACACATTTTTCATTTTCACCAATAACTTTATTGATTTGGATATTTTGAGTACATTGATTGATCTCAATTAATGTCTTGATTTGATTGCTATCAACTTCAACATGGAAAAAATCATCCAGCACGAAACTTTGCAAACCACTTTTGACACATTCAATCAGTCACAGCACCTTCTCCATATACTGCCCAAGTCCTCCTTTTTGCATCTCAATTGTGTTTTTACCTTTCTCGAAAATAATAAAGCATAATAAGCCAAAAATGTTGCATATTTTCTTCCATCTTCAGTATTAAAATGGCAACACAAAAATTCACCAATTTTGATAAGTGTTTTTTAAATTCACACTGATATTGACAGCTGTCACAATACAATCTAACAAAATTGTTTTGAATGAAGTTAAAGACAACTAAGCACTACTAGAGCCAACTTACGGCGGGAGGAAATGAACTTTTTGGCCAACCCAATACTTGGGACTCCATGCCGATTTTTCATGTAGAAGGGTTGTAGGTCAGTACTTGTTCAATTCTTTTAGTTTCACCTGTGTAGTATCTGTCACAGATCTGCTGTTTTTATGGCATGAGGATGGCCCCCTTCCCCTGATCCTACCTGGATACAAGTTTCTCTTTCTTTTTTTGTATTCTGTTGACCATTTTACTTATGTTGGACCATATGAAATTGCTGGTATTTCACTGGTTTGATGTACAAAATTGGTCCATTTTATGTGATTCAACCCAGTATTAAGGGTAGAGAACAGTAAGATGTTGGGGATGAGAATGCATATCAGAATTTAGGGCTTAATCCTTTTTTTTATTCACACTCCTTTTATTTTGGCAGTAGGAATTATTCTGAAATATAGGCCTGATCCTTAATGATATCATTTTGCTCGAAGAAAAAATTGTTTTATAGCCGCATTAGGGACACTGAGTTTTATTTTCGGTTAGCTTTGCTAAAGTTACCTCCCTTCTAGCTATAACATTTACTTTTATTCATTCATTATATTTATCTGTAGAATGAGGTTAATAGCATTTTTTTTCTACTTAAACATTCTAAGTGTTTCTTGCCTAAATGTATGTTTTTGGGGAAAACAAGAACTGCATAGGTTTCCTCCCATTATTTAAAATTCTGAGCTCGTACTAAGTGGCATTACTGATAAAATTTTTTTGACTGCTACTGTATTGCTTACGCAGTGGCCCCTTTTTCCCTTTGAAGATGAGTCTATGGATTAAATGTCTGTACCTAAATTTGCGAGCTGGCTGTTGCAGAGCAGAACCTGTTAATTCCTGCAGAGTTCCGTGTGAGCTTTTATTATCCCCGAAGAATACCAATTGATTGTGGGAACTTAGCAGAAACATAACTCAAATGATCCCATAATCTGTTTGAGCAGTGACTTGTTTGATTCTTTCCCCTGTGGCAGAAGTAGTCAGCTCTGTAAGCTTTTAAAAATGAAAATCTAGTTAACTAAAGGCAGATCTGTGCAAACATCTAGCTTTTTCATTGTTTTGTGATTCGAAGTAATTTAATCAATCGTAGTCAGGGTGCCTGATTGTAACACATATCCACTGGATTTAAAAGAACCTGCTTCTCATTAAATAATCAGCACATTTTCTGTCTATGCTTGTTTTATTTTGAAAATGACTGGTATGTTAACATTCTTTTTACTTTTTAGGCTTCCTACTTGAATATTTTTGGCTACATGCAGTTAAATACTGCATGATGTTTAAAATACATCAAAATGTGTGCCCTTATTCAGTCAAGCAGCTGAAACATTAGCCTTAGCATTTCCTTTGACTAGCACCCAGTCTATTACATATTCATTTTTCCTCTCTGGGCTCTGGGGCATTGAAATCGTTTTTACATTGCATCTGCTCCTGCTGTCGAGACCAGTGTTCACTGGAGAAACCCACTGAGTTGTTCGAACCTAGAACAGTTTGTGTGTTTGCCAGAGTCTTGACCAGCTTCTTTCCGTGGACCTGTTCATACTTGGACTAGGGCTCCAAATACGTATGGGAAGGGTATTATATCTTTACCACATTGCTGGGTTTCATTGCTTTACCAAGAATGCAAAGTCTTCCTCTAATCTTTGTAGCATCCTGCCACATCTTTTTCCTAAGTTTGTATTTAATGAAATCTTCTACTCTATTCTCTTAGCTATCTCTGTTTCCTTGGAAGGAATTGAAATCAAGGAAATGTTTGAGGTTACCTCTTAAATAATACAAGTCCAGATTTACTAATGTGCATTTTGAGTTTTACTAGAAAAATGTACCTCTGAAATTCTCATACAGACTAATTTATTATACGTTTTATACAGATCAGATTTTATGGTATTGACCAAAGATTGCTGCAAGATTTGCAGAGTAATGAGAAGTCACAGTGTGTCTTCCAACATTCAGGGAAAATTGCAGTTTTGGATTAAGTTTAGAGCCTAAAGATACATAGCATTTCACAAAGGACTCAAAGCAATACACCACTGTCTGAATAACTTCATTCTAATAGTGGAAGCAGTGGCGTACGTCTGTTTTAGAAAGTATGTGTTTCATCCCGTCCTCTCCAATCCCAGTTCATCTTAAATGAGGCAGCTCTGTTCTCATTCACTTCAACTGCTGGCTTCTGTTTGCATCACAGAACCTGGCAAAAGCCATCAGGACCAGCCCCTCTGCCTCATCCATCGGATACTTCCTCAGTCCTCTGGGAGAACTGCTTTGCAGCGTTGACATTGACCACTCCATTCTCCGTGAAATTCTTTCCTTTTTTGGCTCCTGTGACCTGGAGCTCTTTGTCTCCTGGTTCTCTTCCTGCATTGCTGAGCATTCCTCTCTCATTACCTCTGATTTCCTCCTCTGCTCACTTCCTAAAGGTCCCCGTTCTGGCCTGTGTGGTGGCACTCTTTGGTTCTTCTCTTCAGTGTGTGTACTCATCCCCACTGTGGTTTTAATTACCAGGTGTTCAGGCTGCTTCCAGACGTACAGCTCCAGCCTCGACTTCTTTCTTCTTCCCTAGTTAATGGTAATAGTAATGGCTAACATTTATGGAATGCTTCCTGTGTAGGCATGTTCTAAGCACTTATAATTATTTATTCAGTCAGTCCTATAGCATTCCAATGAGTTAAGGTTCTTTATTTTTCTCATCTGCTGTCGAGGAAACTGAAGCAGAAGTGTTAAGGATGTGCCTAAGGTCCCCCACCTAGTAAGTGTGGCATGTGGACCAGAGTCAAGCGTTCTTACCCCAGAACCAGTGCTCTTAACCACTGTGTGTTCTGCCATTCTGACCATATCCGGTCAGTTCCTACGCCTTGTCGGCTCTGCCCCTCTAGTTTCTCTGCACATGAACCCCCAGTTCCATCCCCTTACTCTTGTTTCCTTTTCCTGATTTCTAGGTGTCCTTCGTTTTACCAACACAGTTAGGTTTCTAATAGCATGGGTGTCTGCCTGTGCACTTCTTGGCTTCAAAATGCTTCAGTGACACTTCAGTGTCAAAAGATACAGACCAGTCCCCTTTACCTGGCATATACTGTCTTTTCTCTGGTTTCTCTGTACTTGTCCACCCTAACCTTTCAACACTTCCTGCTTTGCACCGTTCTTAGCCATGCCGAGCCACGTGGGTGTCCTCAGGCACAGGGTTTTTCCTACTTCTTAGAAATTGGCCTATGAGTGCAGCTTAGACTTTTTTTTCTGTACACTGGATAATCTCAGCCCTACTCAGTTTTCAAGACTCAGCTGAAATATTACCTCGTCTCTGAAGCCTCCCTTCCCTTATACACCATTCAACTAATATTTACTGTGCTCCAGGGATGTAGGAAATGAATGACTGACCAGGTCCCAACCCTCAGGGCATAGCATGGGAGACAGGTAACCTAACACAGTATCACAATAAAGTGTTTTATTCAATGGAAGCAAGAAGGGGGCCTTGGAAGGCTTCCTGAAGCTGATGATATTCAGGTTGAAACCTGAAAGGTGATTAGAACTAGCCAGTTAAGCAGGGGGACACAGGATGGGGAAGGAATTGCAGGTTATGAGAGAATTGTGATTATGGGCCAGCAATTAGCCAGAATATGTCATGTTCCAACATCTGAAAGAAATGTACATTAGGATGCAAGGGTGTGGGGAAGTGTGTGTGTAAAAGGCCTGGTAATGTGTGGTCAACAGGGAGATGTCAATTAAGATATTGCAAAATCCTGTTCCGAATCATTTAGAATGGCTAAAATCAAAATGACTGACAACACCAAGGGGCAACAAGAGCATGCAGCATTCCCAGATATTGCTAGTGGAAATGTAGAATGAAACACTTTCTGAAAATCCACCAAAGGGTTTTCTAAAGTTAAACATATATCATGTGACCCAGAAGCTCACTCCTAGAGAAATAAAAACATGCTCACAAAACACTTGTATAGACATTTTCAAAGCAGACTTTTTCATCATAACTTCAAACTGCAAATAGTTCAAATGGATAAAAACATTATGGTGTATTCGCACAGTGGAATACTACTCAGCGTGAAAATAATGAACTACTGAAATACAAGTAATATGGGTGAATCTAACAAGCATGTTAAGTAAAAGAAGCTCGATGCAGTAATATAAATATTGAATGATTCCATTTTATGAAGTTTTAAGAGGGGCGAAATTGATCTATTGTGACAAATCACAAGAACGTCTTCCCTTTTTCTGGAGTGGGGTGATGTGTGGATCCATTGGAAAGACACATGACGGAGCTCTCAGTCAATCAGTGGCGATAGTCTGTCTTGTTTTGGATAATGAGTATTGGGGTGTAAACAGCTGTCAAAATTCATCAGACTGAACATGTGTGTGTTACATGTTTCATCTCATTTAAAATACTTTAGAAATACAATACAGCTATAAACATAATGGTATATGTCCATTAAAATGGAAAGATGTTTATGTTATAGTATTAAGTAAAAAAAGTTGGTTAAAAATTGTGCCTACCATAATGCTTTATACATTTATAGCAAGATATTAAGAGTGGACTGACTTATTTTATATTTTAACTTCATGTATTTTCTGATTGCTTTTGAATGAGCATTTTATTAATTTTTTGGAAAAAATAACAGGATGAAGAAATATTTACTATATAGTGAAATATTTAAGGTATATTCTCAGTTTATTAAGACATACAGAAACTATTAATTGGACTATCTAATATGAAAAGTACTTATAAATAAAATTTTGTGACTATTCTTTTGTGCGTGCATAGAGTTTATCTTTAGGGTATACAGTGCTTTTATTTAATATTCCACTTCTATATATTTTCTGACTTTTTGAATGAGCATGGGTAAAAGTATATATGTGTTATAAAATTCGACAGCTATTGACAGCAATATATGAAAATACCTACTTCCATACATCTTTGCCATCGCAGTTTCTTGTACAACTTTTTAATCTTTCCAGTCTGATAGCTAAAAAGTGTCATCTCATTGAAATTTTAATTTGCATTTCCTAGAAGTAAAATTAAATTTCTTTTCATTTATAGGAGCCAATTATTTCTGAAATAATTACTTCACATTCTTCGTTTATTTTTCTTTTGGCTTATCAGTACGCCCTTCTTGTAGTAATAGGAACACAGACTTAAATGATGAGAAAACTGATGTGACTTCTGCCCTCATGGAGCTTACATACAGTCTGTTGAGGGGAAAAGTTAGTAAACATACAAATATGTAATTAAGTTTTGTGATAAATGCTATGAAAGAAGAGTGTTGGATTTTATGAAAGGTAATTTTGGTGGGATTTGGGTAGGATGGTGGTAGCCAGGGAAGGCTCCTAATCTGTGAGAGCCACCAAGGCACATACTGGGAGGGAAAACATTCCAGGCAGAAAGAGCAGGGACAGCAAACTGAAAGAAGGCGGGGGAGAGCGGGGCTGTGGGAGGTGGATCTGGCTGGAATGATGTGAGGAGGAGAAAAGGTGAGGGTTGACTAATTTGCCCTCTGTCACTCCTACTAAATCTTTAAGGACAGGCATCAACAATGTTCAGTGAGTTTGCCTAATTATTTTATGTGAGAGGTTTCAAAACACATTTAGTTTTACCCTCATGTTAAGAGACTCCTCATGAAAGGCACATGAATCAGGTTATCTGATAAGCAAATGTCTTTCGGTTATTAATTGATTCATTGCAAGCCTCCATCTTTTTGACTTTTCCATTTAACAAATTTTTTTAAGAATGTATTTCTATACATCATCTTATATTATTCCATCTTTCCCCAGATGTGTGATTACAAATTCAACTCGTTTTCTCATGTGAAATTAATTTGTGATTCTTTGAAGCTCACTAAGTGATGCATTGTTTCCTATTAAGTTATCTGTAACAATTTTCCCATTAAAGAAAAAAGCTCTTGAGTCTGTCTTTCTGTGTGTGACGAGATTCCAAGTGTGTGATGAATTCACATAGGGGAAAAAGTGACACTCAGAGAAAATGATTTGCAGCGTCTTGTGCTTGGCAGTAAATTCTTAAGTGTAAATTTGCATGTAAGGCAGAGTGAGCTGTGACAGATATGCTCAGCTTAATTTTGGTCAGTTATTTTCTTAAGCTTTTTATACTAAATTCCCCAGCAATGAAATAACAAAAACATGGAAGTACATAATGTCTTCACCAGTAGTTACAAGTTAGTCATTTCAGTAAGTGAAACAGGAGTGTTATTAATTTCAAAAGTTAGTGCCAGGTTCTTATTTTCTGGATTTGCTTCATGTACATGCCTATTCCTTCCCCTCGCTTTCCCTGTGTCTTTTCACTTTTGCTTCTAGATCTTTTCTTGTTTATTAGGATATATTAGGAAAAGTATACATGCAAAAAACAGTTTGCCAAAAAACAGAGAATCTCTTGTTATAAACTAAACAATAGACCCTATTGGGTTGGCACATCTTTAAAAAAAAAAATTTGTATTCTCCTATCACAGAGAAATAGCCCAACTGATGCTTGTTGAACACTAAGTAAATGGAAATACTTGGAAGTACCTGTGTTTGTTGTAAGTTTTTCTCTAGATACAGGTATTTCCCATTACTTACTTGATGTGTTTTAAAAATTATTAAAGTCTTTAATGTATAATTGAAATGTCTCAACTTTATTTTCATATTATTGTTAACAATAATGATTTTAAATATGGTATTTTTTTGGTAGACTAACATAGCTTTTCTGTTATTACTGCTAGATATTTTTCCTTTTTTTGAGGTTTTGTTTCTGTAAGATTGTAGGTCCTACTTTTTTGTACCCATCAGTAAATGGTTTGTGATAAGTGCTATTGTGTGATAGAATGTGGGGGTACAGTGGGAGTGTTGATTTAAGTTGGGTGCTGAAGGAGACTTCTTTGGGTAGGGTTTTTTGTTTTTTGTTTTGATCTGAGATATGAGGACAGTTGGGACCAACTAAGATGGAAATGACAGGGGAGAAAAAAATCAATAGGTAAGAAAATTCTGGAAAACATTTTAATACGTGGGAGGCTTTTCATGGCTTTCCCAAAACAATAGACAGGATAGTCCTTAAAGTAATTACTGTGTGCAGAAAAGCTCGCTACACGATTACAGTATCATCTCACGCTTCATAAGAAAGGGGAAGGGCTGTGGGATCTTGGCAAACGAAGCTTGGGAAATTAGCTGCTGCATATAGTATGTGTGAGTCTCTTTGCTTGTTTGGCTGTTTCTTGGAGCATATTCATACCTATGGGACTGGAATTATGTAGCAAAATAACACTGATATAAATGAAAAATTACACCACTGGAGTAACTTTTCATTTTAGTTTCTCTTTTTCTATTTAAGAGTAGGAAAGAATTTGTTTCTGGAATTTCCCAAAAGATCTGTTTATTGGGATACTGAGTTAAGGAAGTCAAGTGTCTATATTTGATGGCCAGAGTTTAAATCCCGAATCTGTCCTGACATCTCAAGCTTCCAAATACTGGCCATAAAGCATAAGAAGTGGGCATCTGGTCCATGGCACCCAGAATGTGGCTAAATCAGGCAATCGCCGTTAAGAAAAGAAAAAGAACTAACTAGAGGCTAAATCCCATTGGCAATAAGAGCAGGACAAAATAGCCTTGGATTTAGTTGTGTTATTAAAGAAAGGCAAGTTTTAGAAATTTCCAGCGTCCTTATGATAAGTTCTTGACCTGGGCCTGTGAGACTATGAGGCTTGACTGGGCATTTGGTTTTCTTTAGACACTATAATGAGCCATCATGTTCTCTATGTGAACTTATATTAGTTGGTGATTCCCATGATAATACAGATTTAATTAACATTTTAAAATTTTATACAAGGAATTATTCTTTCATTTTTAGAAATTGCGTCCATTATTCACTCTGTCACTGGTTATATGATTACGCACATGTTTGAATAAATCAGATGTTGTGTTAGTACTTTAGCTTCTGTTATAGGCTTTGTAGGAAAATACTTATCTATTTTTTATGCCTCTGATCTGCTTCAGATAAATTTGACTTGGTACTTCGCTGTTATCGGCAGGTACCCAGTGATGTGTGTTCTTATTAAAGCTGCTTTTCTTTCTGAAATTTTACACCATTTTCCAAACCATATTGTTGCAAACTGACAAATATGTGGCACTTAAGAGTTTGCTTAATCCTTGCCTTTTATACTTTCTCAAGTACTTTGTCAAATTTTTGATAATTTGATTTTTTTTTTCCTTCTCAGGAAGGTATCTTCTTATGTCTTTTAATTTTTCTAGGGCTGAAAATCTAGTTACCTTGTATGGTGTCATGGCAAAGGAATACCCAGTGGACAGATAATGTTAATGTTAGAGCTTTTCATTCAATAATGGAAAATAAACTATGTAGCCTACATTTTAACTGAATCTGGAGCAAAGTGCTTCATAATGTTTTCTGTATTCCCAGAGGCATGTGATATTTAGTAGCTTTACCCTTATATGTTGTTACTTCTGTGTAGTTTGCAGGATTATAATTTACCAGTGTCAGAAGGACTAAAATACATATTGATTTTTTAATATTGGGGTATTGAAACAAACACCATGCTTAAAATGACGGTCCTCCAATAAATGCTCATTAAGCATAAACCCTGAGTAAAGCACTTTGCTAGGTGCTTTTCAAGATTTAGGAATAAATCAGATGTGGCTCCTGCCATCGGGGATCTTTGAGGCTATGTGGGAAATTATACCCTGAAAAGGAATTTCCAAAGTGACCTGCATGGCTTTGGCATAGGGTAGACGCCTCAGACACTTCACTAAGGATGTTTTATCACCAGGGTCCTAAAGTTGAAATTCACTCACTAGTTTTAGAAAATGTTTTAACAATTAATATAATAAATACCAGTTATAAGTAAAGGTTGTCCCTAATGTTTATGCTGATTTTGATTTTGATTTGAATTTTTCTTGCATATTAATGTAAACTCTTATATTATTTTCTTCCTAGTTTACTAGAAAATGGCCAGTTTGAAGTTGTGACAGGTGGCTGGGTTATGCCCGATGAAGCTGCTGCACATTATTTTGCCATAATTGACCAACTAATTGAAGGACATCAGTGGCTGGAAAAAAATTTAGGTATGTATTGATGTCTTTCCTTTTCATTAGGACTACTTTGGGCAATAAATTTTGCAGTATATGAGATGAGGTTCTATTTTATTATTTTTTAAAAGATTTTACTTACTTATTTTTAGAGAGAGGGGAAGGGAAGGAAAAAGTGAGGGAGAGAAACATCAATGTGTGGTTGCCTCTCGTGCAGTCCCTGCTGGGGACCTGACCCGCAACCCAGGCATGTGCCCTGATTGGGAATTGGTCTGGCGACCCTTTGGTTCACAGGCCGGCACTCAATCCACGGAGCTACACCGCCAGGGCTGTTTTATTATTTTAAATAACTAAGTTTTTCAGTACTGATTATTTTTTAATAGTTTATCCTCTTTTAAATTATGATGTTTCTTTGATCATAAATTCAGTTACATAGATATAATATAGTCTTTTCTTGGGGTCGTCTACCTTGTTTAATCTATTATTTTATCTGTTTTTTACCTGTTATTTTTATTAATTAGAATAATTTTTTTCTGAAAATATCTCACTGGGATTTTAATTATATATTATTTACAACACTTGGTCATAAGAGACAAAAACCTAATTCACTAGCCTAAGGAAATAAAAAAAAAGGATGGTATTAATTTTGACATTGAGAATTCCAGATATATAGTAGCTCCAGGTAAGGTTGGATCTAGGGTACTCAAGGTAGGCTGTCCGGTCACAGTCTCTTTGGCTCCACTCATTTTTGCATGGCTTTAATCCTCTCCTGGCTCTCCCCTCATGGTGAGTAAGATGGCCGTTGGCAATTAGGACTCATCTTCCCAGCCTAATAACCGGGAGGAGGAGTTTTCCTTAATACCTTACCTAATTGGTCCAGTTTGAGTCAGGTTCTTATATCTGAGCCAGTTAACTGTGGCCAGAGGTGTAGGAGATGAAAGCACCAAGGCCTAGTCAGTTTGGTGGAAATGGTCACCAGGGAGCAGGGGTTTGTGGAGGACAGGGTCAGCCTCACCTGAACATGTGAATGGATGGGTCCTCCATGGGGAAGAAAGGATCCTATTATCACAAAAAGTTGGGAAGAGGGTACTTCACTGATAAAATTAGATGTCCACTATAACTCGTAGGACATGGGACTAACTGATATCTTTGTGATATCTAATATTTGCATTCTGCAACACTATGTAATTTCTTTTAAGTATTTCATATTAGTGCAGTTTTGTAGTTTTTTGTATGATAAGTAAACATGTTTTTATTGACATTTCTAGATATTATTTAATTTTTTTTCTCTATAGAGATAATATCCCCATTAATTTTTTCTTTACTTTTTAATTTGGAATAATTTCAAACTTAAAGAAAAGTTTTAAGAATCCTGTGAGAACTCCCATAAACCTCTTACGCATGTTCACCAATTATTAAGATTTCTGCATATTTACTTTATTTTTTCTCTTTCCATCTTGGTGTTGTGATTGTTGTTGTTATTATTAGAGCAAGCTGCAGGTACCGTGACTGTGCATAAACGAGATAACGCAGTAGGTCTGAAACTGCTATCCTTAGAAAGGTGGTTGCCTCCAAGGTTGGCTCTTGTAGGTCTGGGGAGCTTGGATTTCCTTAATGCTAAGAGCGACTCGCTGTGTTTAAATTATTTGTAAAAACAATGTAGTTTATGCTGAATACTTGTGTTTCTTCTGGGAGCCTAGAATTTCAATATGTACTAGGCAGAGGGTGCCTACATGACCAGCCCCAATGAAAAACTTTGACACTGCGTCTCTCAAGAGCTTCCTTGATTGACAGTATTTTATGTGTTGTCACGATCTGGTGCTGGAGGAATTAAACGCATCCTGTGTGACTCCACAGGGAGAGGATGCTTAGAAGCTCGTGCCCAGTTTCCTGTGGGTTGTGCCCTTGCCTTTTCCTTTTGCTGATTTTGCTTTGTATTCTTTCACAGTAATAAATCATAGCTGTGAGTATGGCTATATGCCGAGTCCTGTAAATTTTCTTAGCTAATCACTAAACAGGGAAGTGGACTTGTAGATGCCCTGTACAAAGCTACTTTTCTAAGCCAAGAGTATTGTAAGCTAATACTCATTGTTTTTAAATCTCAGTTTTTGTGGATTTAGTCTTTATGTTTAGCTTTTATTGACATAATTTACATGCAGTTCAAGATACAAGTCATAACTGTAGAGTTTTGGTTTTGACAAATATATTACCAATTTAACCCACCACTTGACCACTCTAGAAAGTTCCTTATTTTCCTGAGCTCTCCCCCTGCAGCCAACTGCATTCTGATTTCTGTCACTCTAGATTATTTTTACCTACTGAAGAGCTTCATATATATGGACTAATAACTCTTTTGGATCTGGCTTCTTGTGCTCAGCATACATTTTTTTCTTATAAATGTATTGTTTCATGTATCAAATCCACCCATTTAACATGTATGAAGGAGGACCCCCCAGAAACCAGAATTATCTTATGGAGGTTGGGTCCCTTGTAGTATAGGCTTCCCCTCTAGGTGAGTGTTCTAGGAACCCATCTGTATCAGTGCACTAGCTGGCGTTATTGTGAGAGGCTACGTTTGACTTCAGTGTATGTTTTTGAAAACTCTTTAAAAGCATTTACCCATTTCATGATGGGTGATTTACCAGCGCACCTGCCCACGCTGCACTTAGTGCTCAGCAATTTTTGACCAAAAACAGCATGACCCCTGTGCCCCACCCTCCCTATTAAACCAATCTTGCCCTGAGTGACTTTTTTTTGTTTCCCTGATGAAAAAAAGTCCTCAAAAGGAAACGTTTAGCCAACATGGATGAGGTGAAACAAAAAACGGCAGAAGCACTAAAAGGCATCAACATTGACAAGTTCAAAAACTGTTTTGAGCAGTGGAAAAAATGTCCCGATAGGTATGTTGCATCTAATGGAGAGTACTTTGAAGGTGACTGGAGTCTAAACATATAAGAATGAATACACAATTTTTTATAAGTAAATTCGAGGTTGTTTTGGGTCCTTCCTCATACAGTTCAGTAATTTTGAGTGTATTCACAGAGTTGTGTAACCGTCACCACCATCTATTTTAGGACTTTTTCAGCATCCCAGAAAGAAACCTCTTACTCATTAATAGTTACATCTCTTTCCAACAGCTCCCTTCCATGCCTAGGCCCAGGCAACTACTAATCTGCTTTTTACACGTATAGATTTGATTCTTCTGGACATTTCACATAAATGGAATCATACATTATTGCCTTTATGACTGGCTTCTTCCACTTGCCATTATGTTTACAAGATTCATCCATGCTGTAGCATGTATCAGAGCTTCATTCCTTTTCAGAGCTGAATAACATTTTTTTAATTCTTCAGTTGATGAACATTTTGATTGTTCTCCTTTTTTGACTATTATGAATAAAGCTATTATCATACATTTGTGTTAGGTTTTTGTGAGGACAAATGCTTTAATTTGGGGGACTATATACCTAGGAGTGGAACTGCTGGGTCATACGGTAACTCTATATTGAGCATTTTAAAGAGCTACCTAATTGTTTTTCAAAATGGCTGCACCATTTGCATTCCTACCAGTAACATATGAGGGCTCTAATTTAAATTCTGTACATCTTCAACATCATTGATTATTGTCTTCTTTTTTATTTTAACCATATTAGTGTGTGTGGAATAGTATTTTATTATGGCTTTGAGGTACATTTCTCTAAAGTCTAATGATGCTAAACATCGTTTCATGTATATATTGGTTATTTGTATATCTTCTTCAGAGAAATGTCAATTGAAATTATTTGCATACTTTTAAAATTGTGGGGTTTTTGGGTTTTGTTTTTTTTTTTGTCTTTTATTGTTGACTTGGAAGAGTTCTTTTTATAGTCATAATACAAGTTCCTTGTCAATAATGATTTGCAAATATTTTCTTCCATTCTGTGGGTTGTTTCAGTTTCTTGAAGGTGTCCTTTGATGAACAAAAGTTTTAATTTTTATGAAATGCAGTTTAGTTTTGCTTTTGTCTCTTGTGTTTTTGAGTCGTATTTAAGAAGTCATTTTCTAACCCAGGGTCATGAGAATTTATTCCTGTGTATTTTTTTTTCTGGGAGTTTTATAGTTTTGGCTCTTACATTTAGATAATGAACACATTTAAGAATATGGCACTTCTTATTGTAGCTTTGGCTGCATCGTTAAATTAGTGTACTCAGTTTTATTTTTTAAACAGTTTAGACCAACATTATTTTGTGGACTTTATTTTTACATTTGGTTAGGGTGTGCTTTTACGAACGTTATTACACAAATTGGACCATTATAAACTTTTGTAAGTTTGAGTTTTTAAGGTTGTATTTTGCCTAAAATATGCATTTTCATAACTGTTCTCTGACTGCTCTTAAGCTTTAATATTAAATGTACTTGAAATAATTCAGTTTTATTAGTTATATTACTTATATTACTCATGTTGTAATTTTTAAGTCTAGTAGGTTTGCCAAAAATTGAGTGGTGTGTTTATTCTTTTAAGTGATTGTTTTCTGCAATTTTTCCTAATAAGTTTTTACTTTTACATATTTCAGTAATCTTAATCTTGTATAATGGCCCAAAATATTTTCTGTGACCTTTCTTGGTTTAATTGGCTAATAAAATTTTCTATTGTTTTTTTATATGTAGTTTTTCTTAATTTTCCCCTTTTTAAAAAAAATAACTGTTTACACCAAGAAAAACCCTAATGGGATACTGAGTTGTAGATGTCTCCCTAGAGCAAACCTCCTTTCATGTCAAAGTTTTTAAAAATGTAGTTTACATTCTTTTTTATATTATTACCTCTTAGGGAGCCTATAATCTGTTGCAGCCCAGTTGCCACTCCTGTGGATCAAGTGGTTTTGATATGGAAAAGATCACCAGTGATGCTAAAATTTCAGACATCACGGTAGCATGAGATGTTAATTTTTACTCTTGTTTATAAGATTATTCTGCCCTTGTTATTTGGGACATGTACTTCTTTTTTATTTTATAACTTAATTTTGATATTTAAACTTATAAAAAGTTGCATGATAGTACTTGGGAAGGGCTCCCATATATCCTGTACTTAAATCAATATATATTTTTTTCCAAATCATTTGAGAGGAAGTTGGACACATCTTGTCCCTTTATTTCTTAATACTTCGTTGTATATTTCCTACAAAATAAGGACATTCTCTTATCTAACAAGAAGGTAGTTATCAAATCAGGAATGTTAGCAGTGATACAATATCATAGTCTAGTTCATAGGCTATATTCAAATTTTGTAAACTGTTTCAATAACCTTTTTTTATAAAAGCTGATATTTTTCCCTCTCAGTCTAGGAGTGAATCCAGGGTCATGTATTGCATTTAGTTGTCATGTCTCTTCCTTTAATCTGGAACACTTCTTCAGGCTTTCTTTGGATTTCTTGACCTTGATATTTTTGAGGAGTACAGGTCTCTGGTGTAGAAAGTTACTCAGTTTTAGTTTGTTTCCTTATTAGCTTCAGGTTATTTTTTTATTCTCTCCTTCCTGTCTGTCTGCCTGCCTGTCTAATCTAACTATGTGTATATATTTTGGCAGATTGCTAGAATATCACTGCAGTGATGTTCTGTTGTCCTCAGTAGATCCTATCAGGAGGCTCACGATGTCTCTCTGTTCCAGTATCGGTTATGTCAACCTTGATAGGTTGCTTAAGATGAATCTGTTAAGCTTCTTTGCTGTATGGTTTCTTTTCTCCATTCTAATTAATAAGTAATTTGTGTGAGATATATTGAGGAATAGGTAAATAACCATATTCCTCATTGAACTTTCTCATGTTATAGTTTTAGGATCTATTGGTGATTTCCTAACTTCATTCTATAACTAATTATTAGTTGGCATTCTACTAACAGGAAGCATTTCTTCTTTATTTTCTAGTTGTTTATAGGCTCACAGATTCTTATCTTATTCAATGGGTTATAATCCAGTACTATTATTATTTATTTTGACTACCCTTTTGTCCCTAGTGTGGCCAGTGGAAGCCTCTTCAGGCTGTCTCCTGAGTTATTTAATATGTTCTTTGACCCTTTAATTTATGACATAAAAATATGTCGCAGGCTTACCTTGTACTTTCCATCCTCAACCCTGGGATAAGCCATTTCTTTAGGATTATTTTTAATAGATTATAGTATTTAGAGATCCAGATCTAGGAGTTACTGTGTGCTTATTGGTACTGAGGTGTTAACTTTACCTAGGCCTTTCTAATGCACTGAGCTAAGAAGTGTTTATGTGTGTGTATGTATTACGAACCATGAATTAGTACTGATATCTCCTATTTTAATTCAATATCATAGGGTATATTCCAACCTCCCACATTTACATGTTTGTGGTTCCTTTTTTTAACAGTGAAGTCTTGTCCTGATTTGTTTAGTCTTTGAATACATAGAAGGTAATTTCAGAATTGTTAAATCCATACTGCCACAAAAAAAATTACTAAGCAGACTTTAAGATTTCTTTATAATTTTGGGAGATAAATTATATATGTGAAATGCACAGATTTTATGTGGTCAGTTTTTTAAGTTCTGACGCGTACTTTTGGTCTGCTGAGAGTTCTGACTTTTACTCTCAGTCTTTCTGCTGGTTTCCCAACTTGGTGTTCATCTTCAGAATTGTTCTACAGAGACCTTCCTGCTGCTGGCTTTTCTGTTACTCTCTGTTACACTTATTTGCATGATAGTCTCCACAGCTAGAGTCAGAAATAAGATTAATTCATTTTTGTAATCCTAGGGCCTGTCATAATCTTGGATATATGGAAGGCACTAAATAGACATTCGAATAAAAAATACAAACACTAATATTATTTTTGTTAATTTATAGGTTGTATGTAGACAACTTCTTTGAGAATCCTGAATAAATAAAAGATTTGTATTATGCCAAATGAATAATTGTGTTTTATCAATTCTAATCTGTGCATTTATTTATTTTTTACATTTTAGAAATTGAGATACATCTTTAGTTGATGGCTTTTAATATTGGTGGGAGTCAGGTGTGAAAATTCTATGGACGTCTTTTAGGTAGAAGAAAGCACCAGCATCAGAAAGAGAAAACAGAATGTTGACAGAGGGGAGGGGCCTTGGGAGACTGGGTGAAAAAAGTGAAGGGATTAACAAGTACAAATTGCTAGTTACAGAATAGTCACAGAGATGTAAATTACAGCGTAGGGAAATGTATTCAGTAATACTGTAATAACTATGTATGGGGCCACGTGGGTTCTTGAAATATCAGAGGGACCATTCTGTAAACTACTTGATTGTTTAACCACTATACTGTACATCTGAAATTGATACAAAGTAATACTAAATGTAAACTGTAATTGAAATTTTTTTTTAAATCCAAAAAACCTTAAGATTTAGTGAAATATGATAGTAATTTTGGTCAGTTCTGCCACTGTTTAATAAGATGATTTGGAGCAACTATAAGACATAAAAGACAGCCTAAAAATTTCTTAATATTGGGATTTGGATGTACAAGTTGAAATAAGTTAGCTTATTTGCCTTTATTACATAATGGCAAATTGGAGGGCTATCCAGTTTCTCAAAAGACAGGACTGTCAGATCCTAGAGGGAGGACTTGATTCTGTTTCTCCAGCGCCTTTGAATGGCAGTAGTTTTTTAATATCTATGAGGTGACAGTGCTTACTTCAGCTTCCAGCGTGAACCCCCTGCCTGGGAGACCTGACAGTGGCAGCATCCTGTACGCAGAGACCTGTCGAGAGTGCACCTAGAGGGTAATGCAGGGCAATTCTTTGGTCTTAAAACCAAGGAGACCCTAGTCCTCTGGGTCTGAATATGTTGTGACTTATTTTTGTTTCATTTGTTAATTTAAAAAGAATAACGCTTATTTTTTTTTTCAACAGGAGTGAAACCTCGGTCTGGTTGGGCTGTTGATCCTTTTGGACATTCACCAACAATGGCTTATATTCTAAACCGTGCTGGATTTTCTCACATGCTTATCCAGCGAGTTCATTATGCAGTTAAAAAACATTTTGCTTTGCATAAAACGCTGGAGTTTTTTTGGAGACAGAATTGGGGTATGTAGGGTTTGATGAAAGTTGAAGATCTCACTTAACCTAGATGTTATTGCACAAGGGTTATGAACTCATGCCATTATGGGTTTTATTCAGAATGTGAGTCTTGAAAATCAGATTGTCTGAAGATACACATTCTTATTTTTCCTGTGTATGCGTGTCAAAATTCTTTTAAGCAATGGTGAAAATACTTATCTATAGAACTTTGTAGACTCTTATGCATAAAGGAAATAAGTGGGAGAAATTATTCTTTTGCAAATAATGCTTTCACTTCTACTTTAAAAAATCTGTTTTATCACAAAGTTGAACATGCTTTAGAGCTAATATCAAGTCATTTGTCTCATATTCAGCCAGTGTTTTTTCCTTCTTTCTTTCTTGTCTCTGCATCTAGTGAGAATTGCCTTTTAAAACCATAATCCTGTCCTCTGAGAAGAGCTCTTACATTACCTATGTTGCTTACTTTCTTACTGTGTTTTGTGGACACTCAGGCATTCCAAGGACTTGCTTCTGCAGCTCGCTGTTGGGGGAGAAAAGACAAGATTTAGGTCTCCTGGGAGGCTTTTGCTTACCCACCCCTGTTTAAAATTCAGAACAACTTATTTTTGATTTATTTTTGTTTATTGAGTCTTTAGAGGGGTCATGCATTGTGTTATGTGCCTTATAGTACCTCTCTCATTAGATCTTAAACATAAGTCTTTACATTAGGTTCTTTTGTTATCCTGTCTGTATAGTGAAGAAATGGAGGCTGAGAGATGTGAAGCCATTTGTCAAAAGTAATGCAGGGAGTGGGTACAGAGCCGAGACTTGAATCAGCTCTGAAACCAAGGCTCCTAACCCTTAGTATACACTGCCTTCCCAATATTGAGTTCTCCGTCAGATTTCATGTGTAAAAAAGGATTTAGTTGCCAAAACAATATTTGGAATTACTACATTACATCATACTTGCTTTCCTGTGTAATCTAGACACCCCCCCCCCAACTTAAGTGTTTGAGAAAAATCATTTGCAAATCTAGATGTAACTTTCTTATATGTAGTGCTAGGTTTGAATAAGGAAAGAAGATAGCTATATAACTTTTTATTTTGGAAAATTCAATCTGCAGGGGATAAAGAACTCGTAGGGAAAAAAAGAACTTGTAGGGGTTTGATCAAATGCAAAGTAGCATATTGATTATTTTACAAAAGGATTTTTAATTTGAAGGAGCCCTATTTATTGCCTACATTCCAATTTCCCATAAATATTAGTCAACAGGGAATTACTGAGCACTTTTATGTAGTTAATACTGAACTTGGAAGAAATATAGAAAACACCCTTGCCTGTAAGGAAATTATAGTCTCATTTGATAAACAAACAACACCGAATGCAGCAGAAAAACTAAAATATATAACTGGACTGCTAAATAGTATAGTGTGAAAAGGAAGAGTGGTGTGAGTATGTCCTTAATCATAGGAGAAAGGAGGAGAAAATTCCATCACTTCTGAGACTTGTAACAACCTCTGTGCAGATAGTAAGTTTTTTAGTGACCAGCATCCACGGTGTCACACTCATGATGTGATTCTGTGAAACAACTGGCAGCAGAGGATAATAACAGGATATAATAGCTTTAAAATTTGAGAAAGAATTAGCAGTTATTTAAGGAAAATAGAGTAAGAGGTAAAACTGAAGTATTTCAGGATTTATCTGGTAGATTTGAATATGTTGCTTTAAAATTATGTTTTGCAATTAAGTTTAGCTTCTTTGTGCGTTCTGATTCTTAACGAAGCACTCGTTTTCATTTTTTAAATGTAAATGTTGCTTTTTTTTGTTTGTCTTTATTATAAAAGTAATGCATATCCATTTTTGAAAATTGGAAATCCATGAAGAAATAAAGGGGGAGAGCTATTCACTGGTCAGGATCATACAAAGACAACCACTTTTAATTCCTAGTTAAGCCCTGCGGTCTCACTGGGTGGTTGGCATCTGAACTCAAGGGCAGTCATATCAACACCTTGGTGGTATTTATGTTTTAACTAAAAACAATTTTGCATCAGGAATCACTGCTTGTTTTCCATATTTTTTTGTTTGCTTCTTTCATTTTTGAAGATTACTTCTCCTTTTCTTATGCTCCCGTCTTGGTGAAAAGTCCCATTGGCTCTTTATTGATGAGCATTGGGGCAATTCCATGAACTCTCCTGGGTTTCCTTCTTCTTACTGTGAGTAGATAGGAATTTCCCTGCTATTGTCACAAGTGTCCCCTTCTTTCTTTGTTCTTTCTGTTTCCCCTTTTACTTCCTTCCTGTCTTCTCACCCAGCCTCTACCGCTAATGGTCTCTCTCAGTGTATCCTGTTACCGGAGGTAGGAACAGATGTGGCAGGAGCTGGTAGCCAGGGATGGACATGGCCATAATTTTGGATGAGCTGATTATAAATTTTGCTTCTGCTCAGTTTGTATCATCCAGGTCAGCAGATGCTGGTTCATAATGGGGCTTTTCTGCCTCTGCAAAATTTAAATATAAGAGGTAGATAGAGACTGAGGTGTATCTTACTTTAGACTGGTGGTCATTCAATACTGCTGGGGAATATGGTACTAGTAGTTAAGGGGATTGGTGATTTAGGACAGAACTTGCATTATATAAGTATAAAGTACTGGCATTTTGAACAGTTTTGGGAAAACAAAATTTATAAATGCAGGTTTGTCTGTTGGCTCTTTATTTTAGATCTGGGATCTGTCACAGATATTTTTTGCCACATGATGCCCTTCTACAGCTATGACATCCCTCACACTTGCGGACCTGATCCTAAAATATGCTGCCAGTTTGATTTTAAACGGCTTCCTGGAGGCAGATTTGGTTGTCCCTGGGGAGTCCCCCCAGAAACAATATATCTTGGAAATGTCCAAAACAGGTATGAAAATAATACATTTCATATGACAACATCTTGAACAAGCAAGCATTAGTTGCTTGTTGCTGAAGGAGTGAATAAATGGGCTTCAGTAGCCAACATTATCCTCATTCAAGTTATTCATTCAAACCAGATGTAAAGCAACTTAAAAATTCCATAGCCTTGATGACGCCTGTTACGTGTTAAGGCTTAATGGAAAGTGAACAATAGTAGATCAATATACAATGGATAACATATAATGAAATGTTATTACCATCTCCTTTGCCCTCATTATAAAAGCCTTCTACTGTGTTTGATTGATTTTATATACTTTTGTTGATAATAAAACTTCTGCTCTCTTGTATAAATTGGTAAGAAAAGCAACTCAACTGCAAAAACATATTTATTGAAATGGAACACATAAAGAGTGTAATTATTTGTTCCCTTAATAACAATTTCAATAATAGTGAATGCTGCCTAGCTCTGATGAATATACATCCTTACAACTTTGTGATATGTTTGAATTACAGAAAACTTTAATTAGAAATATTTATACCTAAAGATATTTAAATAAAAATCAAAGCAATGAACATATTTTAAAGAAAATTGTGCTGATGATGGAATTATTAAACCAAGTTCCCATAGTTCCTATTTAGATGCTTTTAAAATTTAATTTCTCCACTTAAAAATTAGTGGCATATAATGAATGCATTAAAATAAAACATGTGTTATCATAAAAACCACTCAACTCTGCTAGAAAAATAATACAGCCTTTTGAATAAAATAAGATCTTTGCACTGTGCTCTGTCAAATGTATTTATGTTTAAAAATTCTTTTTTAAATAACGTGTGTGAGGAGGAAGGTGAGATTGGATCTCTCTGCCTAGAACAAGTCCTAGTGATCATAAAGAAATTATTCCAGTGTGAACCTCTGTGGCAGACACAAAAGTATTTTAGCATGACAACCTCCTCCAAGCCGTGGATCTTTGCCATCAAAATCTGACTTTCATAGTTGTTTTGAAAAACTATCCAAGATTACGGATTAACATTGTTTCATTTTCTTGACTCCTGCAGCAGAGAGAATCATTGAGGAACACTGAACAAACAGCCTGCTGTCAGGGGTTGGGCTAGTTAGAGAAAATAGTCCATTATACTATGTAGGAATAGGTGGGGGAGGGCAAGGTTGGCTTGTCAGTCTACTTCAGAAAACAGCTGTTTGTCTCTGAATCAGACACTTACACTAATCCTCTTAGCTCAGGTGGTCAGGGGTGGGGAACTTCTTGAAGGATTTAGCAAAAAGCTTCTTCATTAGGGGAGTCCCAGTGTACCCACAGGTATTATGAGCTCCCTCGTGTGCGGGGGAAGCTGCTGAGAGTACCTGAAAGGCATTTTGTGTAATGCTTTTGCTTTGTCATCTAACCTTTCAAAAATGCACCTTGTGCTCATTCAGTTCCAGTGATTCTGAAAGTGGTTTCCAGGCACCTGGGGGCATGCATAAATGAATCTATATAATACTTATGTAGATTAAAAAAGGTATTCTAAGTCTTGAAACTTACACTGCTGGTTATTTCACAGCCCCATATCACCTTCCTTTTGAACTTTGCGATAAATGGAGATCAAACACAGACATTCCAGCTTAGTGGCACTTGACTTTTTAATACCCTAAAGAAAATGAAATTTAACTATATTGTACAGGTGATACATTTGATATGTTTAGTTGAGCAGATTCCTCTACTTTGAATATAAAGAAATACCATTCTTCATCAATTTCAGTTTTTGGTATAGTACCATGTATTTTACATATGATGATGATTTACATGTTAGATGATTTTCTTGGTTCTAGTTAAGTTGACATTACTTACCTACTAGAATAAGTGAAGAGCAAATTGGCAGCTGTGCATCTTCAAATGTGATATAGGTCAATTTGTTCATTACTTTACCTTATATTTAGTGAGTATCCACTGCCTGCCAGGTGGTATAGGTTTATCCCTTGGCTTTCCTGGTGTTGACACTTTCTGAGCAGAAGCTTGAAAGTTAGGATAGTTGTTGAGTGGAATAACACACCCTTAACGTTCGTGATTCCTTTCATTTTATGTGTTGCACACATGTACCACTAAGGTAGTAAACTTTGGGATGCATTTAAATGACCACATATCCTTTTCTATGTTGGTTGCCTGAAAGATCTAGTTGAATGCCCAGTCATAGTATAGCATGTATTTGTGATTTATATATTTGTTTTTTTCTCTCATTTCTTTTGGTCTAACTTTCTATGTGAGTAACTTCATATGTATATTTTTAAACTATAAGTAATAATCTAAAATTGTTTTTGGTAAACTTGGAATATTAGTAAGTTACTAGTAAAAATTAAGTATTCTGACATTCTAATATTAGAAAACTATACATGATGTTATCTATGAACATTATGGTTATGTTTTATCAAGTTATTAAATTTTTGCTGATAATTTAATACTTGTAAAGCAGTTTTAGAGATTATTAATATAAGCAGATCATATGAGATTCTCAATTTAATTGTTTTTTCATAATTTCTATAAAATGCCTCTTTCCATCACTGATGTTCTTTGATAAGTTTCTTTCATAAATTTTTATATTGCAAATTAGAATTTACTTCTGGATCACCCTTGAAGTGAAAATTGGAATACTGGGTAAAAAGCATATTGGTCACTTATGATAAACAAACATCTGCTTGTTTAATTTCATTTTCATAAGCCCTTTCTATTAGTTTCTATTCTCAGACTTCCTCATTTGGTGCCCATTCAGCATTTTTCAAAGGGTTTTCTGCAGAATACTAGAATATGAACTATTAAACATATCAGCAAGTTGTGTTTAGCTGACCTTTTCAGTCATGGGTTAGAGCCCAGGGACGTAGAAAACAAAACAGCTCACTCAAGTCCTGAGCTGTATCTATCAGTCAGTATTGAGGACAGCATGAAAAATACTGAGATTATTGATGGCAGATGTTAAGTGAATTGATTTTCTACCTTTAGAAGAAGAAATATGGTTCTATAATTGGTTTAATTCAAACTGTACTTTCCATATGTTTGATCAGGCGTTTTAGGATAAATTAGAGGAAGGGATACTAAGTCAGAGCAAACTTCAGGGTTCATATAGTTGAGAAATCCTGTTGTCTTTGTGGACTATCTGGGATCCAGTCTCTGTGGCTGGCCTTTGGGAAGACACTGATGCCCCAGTAATTACATCCCAAAGTTGGTATGTGACTTTATTTCTCTAAAGATAATCCTTTGGGAAACTATAGGGTTTTCTATCTGATTAAGAACTTATGAATATTTTAAATGGGTATGAAAATTAGTGTGGTAGTTAAAAAATCTGCCTCATAAATCACACTAACCTACAATATATGTAAAATAGGCAATTTCTTTTAATATAATATATTTTTTAATAAGTTGCCCATTGTTCTATTGTAAATGCTATTTTTCTTTCTTTTTTTTTTTTGGTAGGGCCGAGATGCTTCTAGATCAGTACCGAAAGAAGTCAAAACTTTTCCGTACTACAGTTCTCCTGGTCCCACTTGGAGATGATTTCCGCTATTGTGAACGCACTGAATGGGATCATCAGTTCAAGAATTATCAGCTGCTTTTTGATTATATGAATTCTCAACCTCGGTATAATGTTAAGGTAATGAGAAAATATTTAATTATGATACTGTATTTGAAGTTGAGCCTTCATTATTAAATGAAACTATTATACAATAGCCTTAGTTTCTTTGTGCCACATCCTAGTATTTCTTAGAATATGTAGTTCTTGGGTACAAGTGTAATTCATGAAAAGGGAAAATTACCTGCTGCTCTAGTTCCATTTCCAAAGTTTTCCATTTCCTGCCACTCCATGAAAATTAGAGAGCCATTCCATTTATGTGGTTGAAAACATGTATCTACTAAGTTGTGATATTCATTTTTCAGTGGTGTTCTGTTTTTCTACCAGCATTGACAGTTTATTGTTTCTCTCTGACAATTGCGTTTTTGTGATTTAGTGGTATGACTGGCAGATGAAGATGAACATGTCATGAATTTTGCAAATGTCTTGTGTCCAGAGAATACACTAGCATTTTTCTTAGATGAGAAGACTTCTAAAATTAATCATTTGCCTGTAGTCCTTGCTTCTTTTCTCTTGTGGAAAATTTAAAATGTACCATAAATGAGAATAATACAAATACATCCCCCCCAACCTGCAGTCCACCCTTAGCTACAAGTCAGAGCTGCTTTCATTTTAGCTGTGCCTCACTGTCATCTTGCCCCTCTCCCTGCAGTTATTTTAGAGCAAATTTCAGGTGTCGTATAGTTTCATCTGTAATCATTTCAGTACATATCTCTAAATGATAAGGACTCTGTTTAAAAATATAATCATGATACCACAATCACATCTAAAAAATTAGCAACAATTTAATAATAGAGTCAAATTTTCCTAATCTCCTAAATGCATTTTTTAACAGATGCTTTGTGTGAGTCAAGATTGAAAGAAGAGTCATATAATAGACCCTTTATGAGAAAATTAATTATCCAACATGTTTATTATATTCACATATTAACTTTCAGGCTGTAGAAAATCTGTGAAAATACTGTAGAAGGGAAGCGATGTTACTGTGTAGGAAATCAGAAAGCTGGTAATGGACCACATTTTATGTATTGAGAATTCAACTTTATTAAGTAAACTTAAGTAATATCAAATAGGTAAACTTAAGTAAAATACCAAATTTATTTAAGATACTTAACAACTGAATTTCTACCAAATTATGAACTCTGAGCATCAGGGTTATGTTTAAATCATCTCTGTAATATTCTCAAAGGTAAACATTTGATAAGAGGAGCACATATGTATGTGGTATCTTTCTTACTTTCTTTTTTTTTTTTTGTGCTCATCCAAGGACATGCTTATTGATTTTAGAGAGAGGGGAAGCGAGTGAGAGAGGGAAGGAGAGAAACATTGATTGGTTATCTCTTATACATGCCCCTATGGGGACCAAACCCTGAACCTAGGCATGTGCCCTGACTGGGGGTCGAACCTGCAATCTTTTGGTTATGGGACGATGGTCCAACCATCTGAGCCACACCAGCCAGGGATGTATGTGGTTATCTTATCTCTAATTACTTCCTGGGGAATGGTTTTGAGATCCATAAAGGATTTACTACCTGACTCTGAAGAATTAAACCCTAATTTTAGTATCTTATCTATTTCCTTCTTTCTTTGTGTACTAAAACAATTTCTTTGTATATTAATTTTTTAAATTGAAATGTCACATATATAGGAGAAGCACACAAACCATAAGTTTGTGAAGAATGTTTTCAAGTTTAAAAACCCCCACGTAATCACCATCCAGATCGAGAGGTAGAACAATTATAGTATCCTGGAAGTGTCAGAAATTCTCCAAATCATTACCAACTCCTGCAAAAGTAACCATATTTTTACCTCTGTCATCATGATTAGTATTACCTCTTTAAATTTTGTAAAAAGGGAACCTTAAGCATGTGTTATTTTGTTTCTTTTTTTGCTCCACATTATGTTTATAAGATCCATCCATGTTGTTGCATGTAGCAGCAGTTCATTCATTTTAAATGCTGTATATATCTTTTCCATTTGATAAGTATACTACAATATATCCATTCTAATGTTACTGGACATTTAGCTTGTTTCTAGTTTTTGTCTATGACAAATATGTGCTGGTTTTATTTTGTATTTCCCTGGTAGTTAATGAGGTTGAGCTTTGTCTCATACTTTATTGCCACTTGGGTACCTTCTTTTATAAAGTACTTATTTAAGCCTTTCGATGATTTTTTTCTTAAATTAGATTGTCTCTTTCTAACCATGTGTAGTTCCTTTATATCTTTTGGATTAAATCTCTTTTCTGATAAAAGTTATACAGATATTATCTTCCCCTATGTAGCAGCATTTAATTAATGCTGTCCTTTGATGAATACAAATTCTTAATTTTAATTAAATCTAATAAACCAGTATTTTCCTTTATGGTTAGTGCTTATGTTCTGTTTAAGAAATTTTCGTTTACCCTATGGTCATGAATTTACATTTCTTATGAAAATGTCCTCTGGAACCCTTAATGTTTTACATTCACCATTTAGGTCCTCAGTCCATTTGGAAAATGGATTGTTGTGAAGCGTGTGAGTGTAGGGATCAGGGTACCTATTTGCCCATATGGATATTCAGCACTATTTATTGAAAAAAAAACATAGTTCCCTATTGCACTGTAGCATCATTTTTGTCATTAATGATGACTTAGGTTATATTTGTATGGATCTGTGTCTAAACCCTCTGTTTGGTTTTGTCTATTTGACTAATCTCATACTGTCTAATTACTACAGCTTCATAATAGGTCTTATTATCTGGTAGGATAAATCTTCTTGGTGGGATATTTAAAGTTACTTTGTCTAAGCTAAAAACTTATGTTTATTATTACATTTTAATGAAAGGAAAAACAAGTAATTGAATAGCTAAAATATTGATGTTATACTGGGCAGGAGAGTCAGTTTGCCATTGATCATAACTTACTTAACAATTTATGTATTTTTCCTATGTGATATCGTGATACAGAAGTTGACATGAAGGTTATATTTAAGATTTAAATGTTGCTTTTTAATGTGAAAACCATATAAGTATTTTTTCTTTGGCTATACTTGTAATTTTAGGTGTCCCAAATATTTACTTCATTTGAGCTACAAAGAAACTGTATAGAAAAACTTACTTTAAGTATTTTCTTTTGAAACTACTCTAGCAGACATAGAGGATTATATTTCAACTCTTTAAGACTGAATTAAGTTTGTGAAAAAGCCCACTAGGCCACTTACCTAAACTTTGCTCTGGGAAATTACAAAGTAGGAAGTATTTTCACCCTACCTCATAAAAACTAATTGAAATATTTTTAAAAAGGTGTAGTCAGTTGTTACTATAATCTCTGTAGCGTGCCATGGTTTCCTAAAATTTGAAATTGAAAGGGATTTTTGTTACTCAATAGAAATTCCTTATTATTTAGATGAGCCAAGTATGACTTAGAAATATTTAGATCATTGAATATATACTTTTCCGAGATCATCTATACATTCTTCTTCCTAATACTGTGCTTAAGGAAGAAATTATACTTAAAATATTAGCTAAAATATGTTGAGTACTTATTATTGCTCTTAACTTTTTAAAGTGCTTCACTTTATTTGACTTATTTAATTATCCAAACATTTTCTGGTAGCTACTATAATTGTCCCCATTACAGGTGAGTAAACTGAGACACAAATAGATTAACTTGCCCAAGACACACTGTATTTGGTGAAGCCACAATAAAAGTGGATAATATAGTTGAAAATTGCTTTTCTTTAATATAAACATAGAATTTAGGAATGATCATCTGTTTTACTGTTACAAAATTTATTGTATCACAATAGGATTATAATAATTTATGCATATCATACTAATGTTGTGTTTCCAGTTGAAATTTTGCATTTGCAATGGAGAAATAATAGCTAAAACTTACACCATTATTTACCAGTCATGTTTCTAAGCATTTTTCTTAGAGCTCCATTAGCTGCAACACAGAGAGACAGAGACAGTATGTAGTGTACTCAAAGCCACGTGGCAAGTGTTAGAGATAGAATTCAAACCCATGCCATGTGGATCCAGGTTCTTTGCTGCTCTTAACCATTCTGTGAGTGTGCTACTTGCTGTTTAGAACCACTTCTAATTATTTTTCTGCCACACTGAGTCAAAACGGCTTTTACTATCTGTGTGTGTATGTGTATGTGTAAAGTAGGAAACAACAAAACGAGCATCGCTTTTATTAAAAGGAACACATTCCCTGTTGAATTCTCTGTTTATTTCTAAAAACACTGTTTTAATATTTGTTTACAAGGTCTGCTATAATGTTTCTCTTTTCTCTTGATTTATAAAATAGTTCTTATAAAAATGGATTTATGTACTGGGAATCTGAATCATTAGTCAGAAAGACCTATTCATTTGAGCAGTCAGCTTGTTTTGTTACTCTTTGTGCTTTAACTTCTCTGTTCTTCTCTATTACTTCTCTATTTAAAAAATGACCTGCTGTTCTTGAGGCTCCTCCCTTCTCCCTTATAGAAACTCATACTGAGGGGGGAGGGGAGACCAGAGGAGAGTATGTGCATATGACGTATGAAAGTAAATGACTAATAAAACTTATTATTCCAGACTTCTGGAATATTTTCCTCAAAATATGTCTTTTATTTTTTATCTTTTCCCCCATCTTTCTTTCATCTCTGAATTATTCCATGCCCTAATTATTGAACGCTTTCAAATTCTACAGATCTGTGAGGAGTTTTCAGGTAAACAGATTTGAGGATCTACGTAACTCTTCCTCTGACTGTTTAGGCATGCAGGTTTCCTCTTAGTGTAATTTGGGATTCGCTGCAAATAAAACGAAGAGTCACTGAGTATTTCCTCCTGCTTTTGAGTTTTGTTAAATCTGAGACACATGTTCATCTTTACTTGAGAGCTTATCTTAAATATTTATTAGTAACTTTTCATTTTAGTGCAAAAGTAATTTTAAGGTAATTGAATAATTGAAGTATAACCTTTTTTCCCCCCTAGATACAATTTGGGACGTTATCAGATTATTTTGATGCTCTGGATAAAGAAGATGCAGCTAGCAGAAAGAATGTCCAGTCCGTGTTCCCTGTTGTAAGTGGAGATTTTTTCACTTACGCTGACCGAGATGATCATTACTGGAGTGGCTACTTTACATCCAGACCTTTTTACAAACGAATGGATAGAATATTGGAATCCCATTTAAGGTACACTTGCCTTCAGATAGCTACATTTAGTTATTCATTTCTTTTATGTTATCATAGCTTTTTTGTAGAATTTTGTGTAATGTACATTTATGGAGTACCAGGATGTGGCTAATGTAATTGTGACATTTTAATGAAATCAGAGCTATGTCTCCAAAGCATAATCAAATTATTACATGGGTTTCTCTGGAAGGCAAAGCAGTTTATGTAATTAGTTTTTCTGGGAGTTGTATTCTGTGTTTTATATTTTTTTAATTAATTACCTGTAGTATTGGCATACCATGATAATATTCAGTGACATTGCCCTGTGTGTCTGCAGGTCGGTAATCTGGCTAAATTATGGGAAACAGGGACGTGGGTCAAAAGGAGCAAATAGGGTCTGTCTGCAACCACAATATGGACCTCAAAATACACACTCTAAAATGAATGTGTTTCGTATGTGGGAGAACTTTAGAGGCTTCATCTCAGTTCTTATTTATTTATTTGAAACACATTTCTATAGGTGTGATTTTCTGCTTTGAAGAACAAAACTTATAAGAGATGAGAACTGATGGAGGCAGAGTGAAAAAAAAATAAAAAAACCTGACATGAGGAAGACAGAAAAGTCAATAGAAAACATACAAAAACTCTATACCAGCATTATCCAGTAGAACTTTCGATCACTGTCCAATAGAACATTCTGCAGTGACAGGAATATTCTGTTTTTGCATTGGTTAGTGTGGCAGCCACTAGCCACATGTAACTATTGAGCACTTGAAATGTGACCAGTGTGACTGAAGAACTGGATGAATTTCATTTAATTTTAATTAATTCAAATGTAAATAGTCATATGTAGCTAGTGGCTATCACAGTGCAGATCACAGTTTTAAGTAACTGAGTCTCGTTTTTGATAAAGATAAATTACCCCAGGGATTCGTATGTATGTATAGCCCAAGACAGCTATTAATTTTCATGACGAATTCATTTTCTGTTCAGTTCAAATCATGAATTCATGATGATTAATTTTCATGACGAGTCTCAGCATTAAAAGCAAAGAGTTATACCATACCTACTCTCTTCTGTGCACTAGTGGAAACAGTATATTTTGGAAAGCCTTTTTGTAAAAAACATAAATTTCTTAGAGTCATACTTTGGTATAATAGCGTGTTTTTATTATTTTACTTTTATACTACTATTATCATTATGACAAAAGTCTAACCTTTTTTGACTTTTTAGATATTCACAAATATGCCAGATGAATACATTATTATTGTGTTTGTAATAAAATAACATATATTATAGAGATTTATGCATTTTACCAAATAATAGAATGTTAGTTATCTGTTATCTTATTCTGAACTATCTTCGCTGAAAACAAAGCCAGTACTAAATAATGTAAATTCTTGTGGACCACTGAATGATTTTTAAGTGTTAAGTGTTTTTTTGTGGCAGAGTTATGAATGTTGGTTCATTTTTAATTTCTTGAACATATTTAAGGTGAAGTAGTTACTATGGGTACTGTAATTTGAAAGTTCTGCTGCTTTAAAATAAAGAACAGAAAACATGCCCTGGTTGGTGTGGCTCAGTTGATTGGAGCATCATCCATAACTGAAAGTTTGTGGGTTCAGCCCACCATTTGAGTGCATCTGGGCATGTACAGGAGGCAAATCATTGACGCTTCTCCCTCACCCTTCCCTTCTCTCTAATATTAATGAAAAATGTCCTCAGGTGAGGATACAAAAATAATAAGGATACAAATAATTATAATAAGACATAAAATAAACAAAAAATTTAATTGTGAATTTCATAATACAATTAATGTATTCGAGAATAAGTTTACTGCCTGATAATAGTGATATTTCATCCTAATACTCATTTGTAAAAAATTTGGATAAAGTAGAAAAGTATAAAGAAGAAATATTTTTAAAATTCACTTTCTTATATTTTCAAAAGCAGGAATACTTGAATATATGTATGAACATATATACACAGTTTCCTTATTAATTTAAATGGAGTGATTCTTATGCTGTAAATTTCAGAAGGGTTAGAACTTAAAAGTGGAGATTATTTAGTATCTTTTCATTATTTCAATAATTTAAAAGAATTTAGTTCTGTAAAAAGCCCTGCAAATTTGTCCTGTTTCCTGATATCTTAATACATTTGCAAGCTACCTTGATTTTTCTCTCCATCGTCCTTAACATATTTTGCATAAAGAACCTTCTCATATTTTTTATTCCATCAAACCATGGCTCTTTTTAAAGAACTTTTTATAATCCTATCTGGAATCATATCCTCTGATGGAAAAAAAAAAGATGAGAAGTATAAACCCCATATTTTTGTTCAAAATCTGTTCTGAAGCTAACGTGTTTCATTCTTTAAAATAAATGAGAAAAGACAGTGTTATGTTTTATCATCTTTCAGTTTGTATTATTAAATTCATTACAGTTATATGTTATTATTCAGCATTTAGACTCGCTCTTGTCACAGAGCCATCAAACTATTATTTTTCCACTTCTCCTTTACTGTTAGTGTCCCATTCATGTGACTGTGCATTTGCCAACTACTCCTACTCCTAATATACACTCAGAAGAGTAAATGACTTTCAGGTGATGAAGTTCATGGCCCATGTCTTCACTGCTTTTGGAGAGAAGAAAGGAAGGAAACATTTATCTAGTTCTCACTGCTGTGTTGAGATATTTTTTTTCCCTATGTTATACATAAATAAGCCCATCTTGCTGCCAGTAAGTACTGGCTTCTTTCCAGAACCATCTAGAATAAGAGCCTTTGTATAAATATAGAAATGATGTTCTTTGATGATGAAGAATTTAGATTTATTAACTAGATACCTTGGGGATTTCATAGAACTGTTTATCAGTGTCTTATAAATTGTACTAAAATTGTGGATTTTTAAAAACCACATTTGAAAATGTGTCAGTGCCATATATCTTAGGTAGCAAACTAAAATGATTGTTTTCAAATAAAAATTAATGAGTTTTATTTAATCAGGTCTGCTGAAATTCTGTACTATTTCGCCCTGAAACAAGCTCAGAAATACAAGATAAGTGCATTTCTTTCATCATCCTGTTACACAACACTTACAGAAGCCAGAAGGAATTTGGGGCTATTTCAACATCATGATGCTATCACAGGAACCGCAAAAGATTGGGTTGTTGTGGATTATGGTACCAGGTAATATAATTATTGAAAAGTCATCTTAAAACCAAAGCTTTTAAAATTTTGGGTCATAAGCTTATGTCTTTTGATGAAGTTGTTAATGTATATCGTACCACATTAAAAATAATATTCCTTATAAATATTTCTATAGAAAAACAACACCAATTTTCAAAGCATTTTTCAAGAAATTTGTTGACAAAGTACTAGCAGTTTCAACTTTTTATTGCACAGCATTTCTACAAATGGAGTAGAAAAACACTATTATAAAACTGATCCTATTTTCTCCCAAGTATCATGTGGTAATTGGGTTAGCTTCTTGACTAAGGATTTGGTATCAAAATAATAGTTATAACCCAGGAAGATAAAGAGCTACACTTCATTGTATAGAAATTTAATTTCATTCTATTTCATTTCCAGTTGTCTTCGGGTACTTATTTAGTTAGAGGGACATTGACAAAAAAAGAATAAGCCTAGAAGCATAGCCAGCAAGTAGAAGAATTTAGAAACATTGTCATACATGGGTGATACAAGGAATTAGAATGAGAAGGGATGGCCTGGGTATTGATATCAAAGCCATCTTCAGCGTTCTGCAGATCTGTTAGATGCATGAGGGCATAGAAGAAGCCCAGTTATTTTTATATTGCAGGATTAGAAACAATGAGTACAGGCTTTGGCTCAGAAAACACAGGATTTTTGTAAACAGTGTTTCGCAATAATGGAAAGGTTTATCTTTTGTAACATTTCCGTCATCATGCTAGAATCTGGGTTACCGTTCATTAGGATCAATGCAGAGGAGAGTCTTTCACTGGGGAAGGAGTTTTGATGATTATTTCACTATAGGTTTAGATTATTATTTCTCCCAGGTTTTGTTTTTTTTTTCTATCAACAGTTGGATGCTTTGACAATGTTTTAAAATCATTAAACAGTGCTCTAATTTTCTTATACAATAATATAAATTTAAAGTGAATCTCTTTTATATAAAAATTAATACACAGCTTATATTATTAATTGTAATAAGTGCCAATTAGATTTTGTTACAGTATTTTGACTGCCTTTCTAGAAATTTGGGGAAAAACATTCTTGAGATTTCATTAGTTAACTTGAATCCTTACAAAATATATAAAGGGTAGTATCTTGGATACCTTCTCAGTTTTCTTGTGGCATATTTATTTGGCATCCATCTATTGAGGTTGAAGCTGAACTGAAAGTGGAAAATGCTCACTGGATGATAATGATGTTGGTATTTCTCCTACAGAGAAATTTGGGGAGGAAAAAGACATTGGGCGGGTAGGATGCTTCAAGGATTTTTTAAAGTAAAGTCAGATTTTCCATTTCTTTTTCAATTGTTCCTGTCTTCTGGTGTATTGAGAGTTTAAACGTGAGGCTGTTTAGAATCAGGCCAGAGTTTCTAAGAGGAAAAGGAGGAGTCCTCCTGTACTGCCTGCTGTCTCTCTGTCTGGCTGCCATATTGAACGATATTTGGGTACAGGTCATTTAGTTTTTGCTATAGACCATTTTCTGTCTCATCACCTTTCCAGAAGGCCTGTCATTATATCTTCCATGTATTTAGTATTACTTTCAGCTTATAAAAACATCCCTGAAGAAAATCGCATCTTAGAGGGAAAAAAAACAATTCTCAAATTGTACTTGACATTTGTGAATTTGCTTTGCGAGCACTTCACACTGTGTTGGAAAGTCATAAACAATTATCAAGTCATTATCACAGATATTTTAAGTTTTACATTTCAAAGTTAGATAATTATAAACAGAGGCAGGTAGCCTTTGATGTCCTTTTGTTTTTGGACTGTTGACTACTGTTTATTCAGATGTTAGCAGATATATCCCTATAAAGAAGCGGATGAGTTAGGTATGGCATTTGGCTGCTAGTAATAGCAACTCAAAACAGAATAAATCCTATCCTACTTATTTTTATGCTGTATGAAAGAAACCTGCAAGCCACCAGTTCAGGTATGACAGCCCCTTTTACCTTTCCCTTCTGCCATCCAAGGGTGACTTTTAAGAGTCATACTGTCAACAGTAGATTGAATGTTTATGTAATTATAAGGTGGAGAGGAAGATACATCATGGCATATTTGGAAGTTAATTCTATTCATGGCATAAAAAATGAATTAGACTGGGACAGTGTTTGTAATAGATGTTCACCTTAAAGGTGGATAAAGGGGCTGTGTGGAAGAGAAGAAGAAATGGTAATATGGTCAGTTACAGAATGATTTAGAATTTGTCAAGTTGCCATTAATATAGGTAGGAGAAAAAATGAACAGAGTTAAGTCAGAGGGTCCTAACCTATTGATCAAACTAAATTTAACAAAATATGTATTTGAATTCTTCAGGAATTTGAATCCTTTGAAGTGTGTATACTGGTTAAATTGAATTTTTTATGAACGAGAGTTAATCTCATGTCTTTTTTTGTTGTTGCAATGCTTGTTAAAGAATTTTCAAAGGTGAAATATCAAATCATTGCTTCAAAAAGCTATTGGGGTGAACATGCTGGGTATTCTTATCATTTGGTATGTTACTCAGAAAGGGTAGGTAGTTTGAGTAAGTTTATGCGTTTTCAGGCATGCCCAGAAAGTTTTCTGTTTTAATGAATTCTTATCAGTGTTATCTCTTGATTAACCTTTTTTTTCCCTAAGTACTTAGCTGGGGACAAAAAAGAGCCAATTCATTATTGGTTCATTGTGGGTTTTACTTTCTGGATACAGGGTGAAGGTAATGGTCATTTGATCATTATTAAAGAAATTGAAAATATATACCAATTTTTTAATTACTTCTCAGACTAGTAAACTTTTTTGTTCACAGACTCTTTCATTCATTATTGAATTTGAAGATGATAATTGGATATTCTGCAATACTTCTTCTTTTGAAGGACAAACACTTGTATGAATCGTACTCTTCTGATATTCCCCTAGAAATGGTTAGTTGATATCTCTTATATTCATTATAAAAATGTGTGATTCTTTTGTTATCAGATCTGAAGAGGGATTGAAAAGCCTAGCGAAAAGACATTGACAAATAATTATTATTTGTACATTATTTTAAACAATTTACGTTACTTTATATAAAATACCTGTGTGTTTTTCTTTCCTATAAGTTTGCCTGTATTTGATTTATGGTGTGTATTTTGTTCTGACTAAATCTAAGCATGAAAAATAAAATAATAAACATATTTCAATGTATGTGAAACATATAGGCTTTAGAACACTATTAAAATGATATTGTAAGGTAACTAGACATTATAAAGAACTGTTTTGCTGGGCATTAATTAGAAGACTGTTGATATTTGAACTTCTGTAAATCCTTAGTCTGCTCTTGCTAAAATTCTATTTGAATAATCCTAAGTTATCTTCTGGTTTCAGGGTAAGTCCATGAGCGCTGTGGGCAGTGCTGAGATATGCCTTAACAGTAGAGAAGTGATTGAGGGTTGAAGAGACTAGCTGTTAGCCTCAACCTCTGAACCTGGGCCTTGAAAAAGTTATAACATCTGTGAGCCCTCGTTCATCTGTAATATGTGATGATAATATCTGCCTTGTTTAGTGCTGTTAATAGAATCTGATGAGCTAATGGAACATACTCTGAAAGGAAGAAAATACTCTTCTGCAGCAGAAGAACACTTGAAAAAATGTTTGATTGCCACCTTCTTTACAATTCCACTTGGGCACTCAGATATTTTAAAATTGTAATTTATGTGTCATTAGAGTCTATTGTGAGTGATGCACTTTGACATTTTATATGTAATTTAAATTTAACGTGGAATCAAATATTTTCATATACTGATGCTTATAATCAAATCATGATCATATGTTTTCATATTTAAGTAAAAAATACAGTAAATAGACGTACATTTCTTAAGAATATTAAACACAGGATACAAAAGTAAAGTAGTAAACTTTTTGCAAAATTTTCTTTAGAACTAGATTGATTTGGTTTCTAATTGGAACTACCCATATGGACTCTAATCCCTGTTACATATGCTGTACGTGACATCTAAATTTATACATACGAGGTCTGTCTGGAAAAAGTCCAGCCATTGTTAATATAGCTAGAACCATTTGCACGACGTCAGTGTAACCTGGCAGCGAAGGGGAATGACTGGAATATGCATGTGTGAACAATGACGACTTCACTGTATTAGTTAGTGGGGGCAGTAGATGCCGTTGAGTGAGCATGTCCTGTGTGTCTCATTGAAAATGACTGAGCAAGTAGAGCAGTGTATCTGTATCAAATTTTGTGTTAAGCTTGAACATTCCTATGTGGAAACTATTTGGATGATTCAGAAGGCTGTGGCTATGGGCAATTGGTGATTGGCAGCTTCATCAAGACAGTACGCCTGCTCATGCATCACATCTCATGCAGAGTTTTTTGGCGAAACATCAAATCACCCAGGTGACTCAGCCCCCCTATAGTCCAGATTTGGTGCCCTGTGACTTCTGGCTTTTCCCAAAACTAAAATCATCTTTGAAAGGGAGGAGATTTCAGACCATCAGTGATATTCAGGAAAATACATCGGGGCACCTGATGGCAGTTGGGAGAACTGTGTGAGGTCCCAGGGTGCCTACTTTGAAGGGGACTGAGTCGTCATTGTCCTATGTACAAAGTTTCTTGTACCTTGTATCTTCAATAAAATCTCTGTTTTTCGTATTAGTTGGCTGGATACTTTCTTGACAGACCTCGTATACATGCATACACATATAATTACTATTTTGAATTTTGATGGGCATTATGTAGCTGGAAAGAGGATTTTTTTAATCCTGTTTTGCCCTTTTCAAGATTTTTGCAAGGTAATAATATACAGATAATTTTGAAACTTGTTTTAAAAGTAAAATAAAACTTCTGTTCATTTTTATAGGATTTGAAACAAAAATCACAAAGTTCTCTGCCACAAAAAGATATAATAAAGCTGGGTGCGGAGCCAAGGTAAATACATTTCTCATATACTTTTATAACTTTCCTGGCTTTTTTGGTTTTCATGATTCTTTTCTCTAGTCAGCTTATATTTTGGGGTAGTATTTTATTTAATCAATTTATTAATTTTAAAAAGTTTTCTGAACAAATGGTTTTTTTCTCATGACTCTTTCACGTTCAGTGCTAACAGTTAATGCATATTTGGTATGAGATGGTAAATATGATGCTTTATGATAAAAATTACCTTGTCTTTTTAATACTGATTATTTTTATATTAAGTTCTTTCTTGATTAACTTTTTGTTTATTTTGATTAATCCCTATTTTTTAAATGAAGAAAGGAACATTATTAGGAGATAAGTTTCTGCATAAACTGTTTACTAGGTATCTTAATTATTATTAGATAAGTTTCTATGTATATTGTGCTGGTCAAAGTACCTAATTTTAGCACTATCGATTTATGGTAACGTAAATGGGAAAGGCATTTAGTTGAGCTAAAAGTGGGACATTTAATTGGTGGCTGCCTCTGATTTACAAGGAAATGTTTTATGTTTTTATTGGCAATTATTCAACCAAGTCATCTATTTTTAATGACCACATGACATATTGGTCAGTACCCAGTGTATACAGATATGCAGTATATATTTGTAATATAATTTTTTACTATTTAAATTGAGAGAGTTAATATCACCTGTTAGAAATTATCAGATAAACAAATAATTGTAAAGAATAATTTATCGTTTTAAATAGGTATACTGTATCAGTTATATAAATGTAAATGGAATCAAAGTATTACAGAAAATTTACAGTTGCTAGTAAGTAGAGATTCCAGTTAAGAATAGGGTAAAGCCATAGGTGATTTCCTTCAGTAGGCAGAGACAATGTATTGCTCATACCTTAAAATAAGAAGGTAAGTATTCTTTAGTAATACCTAAAGTATCACAGAATGCTAAAGAAATCCTACATCTTTTTATTTTGACCAGAAAACGATGGGATTAACTTGAAAAGAAAGTTTAAACCTTAAGTTTGAAGTCTTGTTGAAGTCTTAAAAGCTTTCAAATTGCCAAGTCATAGTTAGGATGAAAGAAAAATAACTTATAAAATTAAAAAATCTTTGTCTTAAAATAAGTAATGTTTTGATGCATTTGGGGTTATATGGCTCTTCCTTAATTATTGTGTCCCTAATAAACTGCCATGAAATCTGTCTGGTTTTAGGCATAACCCTCTTATCTATTAACTTTTTTCCCTTTCTCTGTTTTGGTGGGGAAAGATCTTTGTTTTTTGCTGACCATAAGCATGACCTAACACTTGCTATAAGTAATTTACATTTTATCCTCACTCCATTAGCCTTCCTGTAGGTGCATGTTTAGGTAGTGAGGTGAGATGGGGATGAGACTGTAATGGGTCAGAGGAAGAGATGTATCCTGTAGTTTCTCTTCTTCCCGCTGCCCTTGCCTGAGCCAGTAGTAAGTGAGAATTTAGACGGACTTATGCTAGAGGAAGAAAGTTAGGACATATGGGTGTATTAATTAAGAAGAAATATAGTTTTGAATTTCAGTATTGAGTTACAGATAACAAATTACACATAAACAAATAGATTTTTTTTAGGCTATTTGTAAAATGGTCACTTTTGATATTTCCTTTTAAACAGTTTATATTTAAATATAAATATTTAAATATAATTTGTGTTTTTCATCTTTCTTAATATTTCTTCATAGTTCTTTTCTAACAAATGTCAATGTTATAATTTCCATAGTTAGGTGAATTGAGAATACTTATTATCAGATTCTTACTTTTATCTTTAGTATCTATTTTGTACTTTTAGAGTCTTGTGAATAGAATTACTTACACTTTTTATTTTAAAATCCATGTTTTACTTGTAAGCCACAAATTATCTGAGTTACTAATCTCTCAGTAAAATGAGAAAAGAGTGGAAAAATGTTGGTCTTATTTAGTAGGTCCTGGAAGTTAAACAGTTGTCTGCACTTCTCCTTCTTCAAAGTGGGAAGTTTCAGGAGTGTGGACATGAGGTTTTTTCATATTTCATCATATTTTATGATGCTCTGAGTCTTAGCATTATTTTGATTATAATATTATTCTTATTTGAACAACTAATTACTAATCTAAATAAAACATGCATTTTCTGTGGGAAGATATCCTTCCCAGGAGGTTCATGGGGGTTTTGAAAGAAATTTACTCTTTTTAATATATAATACATCGAGACAGTTTATACTAGTATATAACAGACATGCTTTTATGTGTAATGTTAAAATAGTGTGGGGGATGATTAGGAAAAATGTCTAAAAAATGTCTTTAAGGAGGTTATAATGTAAAAAGGTTGAGAAACACTGATCTAAACCTGTATGATTTAAATAATACATGTAAATGAATTTGATCATGTTTTTGGCAAAGTTAGTTACAGACATAATCTTAATGTAACTTAGTTTGTATTTAAAAAGTAGTTCATAATCTATACTGATGTAGAACACTAATTTAATTCACAGTTTTACATGAGCTATATAGTATATGTATAGAAAGCAGATACAATTAAAAGTAGGGCACCCTGAACAAACCATAAATTATCTAGCCTTAAATAACTCTTAAATATATAAAAGATATTTCTGTTTCTCTCTACATCATGATTGCCTGGGGAAACTGACTGTAAAAATAACAAAAACAAAAAGACTCGATGCAAAGACTTACAGGATTAGGGACTTGGAGGACACTGAAGTCTGTGACAGGAGAAGAGCTTTTCGTCCTCAGTGTCCACCTGCGCCTGCAGGGCGGGGGTGAATGTCGCCACTGCAGCACGAGCAGGGGAGCCTGGAAATTTATTTTTCAGGTAGAAACTTTTTTAGTTTGAGAAAAATGTGTTCAAACCACTATTACAAAGTAAACTTTAAGTGCTTTTAGTTTTTGGTAAGGTAATTATTGGTAGAGAATCTTACATTTTTTTCTTTGGGCCAGAAAAAGAAGCAATTAAGTGGAGAAGAAACCATTAGCTATGTGTAGACGCAAAGGAAGTCAGTGTTTTCTAGGCTTGGCTGACTTCAGAACATCAACTGGATATAAAAAATAGTACTTTATTCCAGACAAGACACTCCGTATCCCCATTACCATTTATTTATTGAATGGTTCTCCATGAATGGTTTCCTAACACCTCTAATTTAATTTCCTTTTTATTTTCCATTTGTATTTTCCTTTTAGATCCCAATCTTGATTAATAGCATTACTCCTTTTTCATTCTCTAGGTACTGAAACCCCAGAACCCACTTTGACTTCGACCTTTTTCTATTCCTTAAGTTTCATCATCTAGAGAATCTTTTGGATTTTACCTTTAATCATCTCTGACATTCATCGTCTCCTCTCTTCCTATTAGTCTCCTCTCTTCCTATTACCTTCTGGCTTTAAGCCACCCTTGATGTTTTGCTTGAACTACTGCAATGGCTTCTGACTGACCCTTTTGTCTTCAGTTTCTCTATGCTCATGATACATTGTATGTAGTTATTAGAGGACTCTGCCTTAAGCAGAGCTCTGTAAAAGTTATCTGGGTGGAAATGGCAAGGCTGCTTAGTACCTAGCCTCAGAAGTACTAGAAGGTTATTTCTACTACATTCTATTAGTCAAGCAAGTAATGAAGGTCAGCCATGATTCAGGGGAAGGAGAGTTGTTCTCCATTACTTGATGTGAAGAGTATGTACAGGAAGCAAAGGGAATAATGACAGTTCATTTTTGGAGAATATCTGCTGTAGTTCACCCACTGGCCACCACAATTCATAAACTTCCCATGTGCAAAATAAAATAAACTTACCCTTCTCCCAATATGCCCTAAGTTTCAGCCTGAAATTTTCATTTAAATCAGGTTCAAAATGGCTCACTCATATGGCTGGGAATTGATGTTGACTTATTTCTGAGAGTAAAATTATTTGAAGTTAATCATGCTAGGTTACAAACCCCTTGAGGGTAGAACCTATTTCTTTTATTTATTCTCACCACCATGCCTATGGTATTATATTCAACATAATAACAATTCAATAAATATTTGTTGAAATACATGTAATTATTTACTAAAGAGAATATTAAACTTCAGGCACCAGATATGCATAGAACATTGTTCATATTCTGTGTGAAATGTGGTATATATTCTCCCCAGAATATATGGTACTGTGGTATATATTCTTTCATCTAGCATTTGGAGGTTGGATGTCAGAAGGCTTCCTAATACACTGAGTACTACTACAAGTAAAAATCAATTAAATAATAATTCAGTACAGCTTTGAATTTCCTCAGCATTTGGACAACTGCTAATTTGACATTTGAGAGTTTCATACGATGAGACCTGAAAAATTTTAGATTATATCTTAGCATCATAGCATTCTTATAGAATTAACTTTGTTGAGATTGCGTTCTTGGGGGCTCTTCAAAATAAGTGAGTTCAAAAGATATTCTCAAATATGCAAATGAGTCGACCCTTATCAGATCGGTTTTTACACGTAAGACTTTGTTGTTGACTTAGAATATTTGACGATTCTATGCTTTCTGTTTTCAATATTGTTATCACAAACAGTTCTTCTGGCAGTAATTACCAGTGTATTGGAATTCAAGGCCTTGGATCATTTTGTCAGTGGTCACCACCTCATCAACATATTTGTATACCAAGTCAGAACCTATCTAAGGAAGTATCTAATATCTCTACCAGCTGTTTAAACATAAGTTTTAAGTGAAGAAGCCAATCTCACAGCCTTATTTTTATTGTTTGGAAATGAAACTTCCAGGAAAACAGAATTCTAAGCACTCAGATTTTGGCAATATTATTTATTATAATGCAGACATCGCGGAAGCAGTTGTAGCTCAGTGACTGAACTGACATTCCAGAACTTTAGCCAAGTTGGTTCCAGTATGAGAAACTGGAGTCTGACGAGAGAGCTGTAAAGGTCAAGGTGGAGCTTGCCTTGCGTTTGACTATTTTCCTTGAGGGAGATGGAAAAGTGTTAGCGGTAACTAGTATAAGAACTGTGCTTGTTGCTCGTGAATTGTCATGATTTCAGTTCAAATCTTGTTGTGTATGAGACAACGAGTATAGGACTGTCTCCATATTAGATAGTGGGAAATTAAATGTATAAAGTCAGGAAGATTGAGAGTTTCCTCTCAATAATGGCAGGAGCTGCATTTTAAAATTATCCCCAGGGAATTGAAGGCAAGACTAGAATTCAAGATTTGACTAGGATTTGGCACTGTGGAGCCTCCACAGGCTCTTTCATTCTGAGAGCAGCTGAGATGTCCTTTACTTTTAAAGCTAGGTTAGAACTTTCCTTGTAATGAGGGATTTTTAAACTGACAGTACTCTTTAAAAAAACAAAACAAAACTGAGCGATTCTAGTCCAGGTCTATCTGGGTGCTAATAGCATAATCCATCTATGAATTAATACTCATTACTGGGCTTGGAAGATGAGTTCCTAAACTCTCCTCTGAGATACTGTTCTGAGCAATTAATACTTTAAGTGAAAAGTGTTTCTGTATTTTCACCTGTGTTCCACCTGAGTTCTGTTTTGTTAACTTCGGCTTTTTCAAGATATAGATGGACTAGTTCTCTGATTATCCATCCAGAAACATGTTTCACCCTGTCTGTAACCTGGGATGTTTTTACAAAGGATGTTTTACCCAAAAGACTGAGTAGTATATAGTTCATTATTTAAATAAGCAAAAGTTTCCTACAAAATTGGAAATAACTTCAACATGATAAATTAGCTAATTTTATATTTCAACTTCTTTAGTTAGTGGTCGGAACTAGTTTTGGAACAATCATGTCTGAGTAGCAATATAAAATAATCATATCTAGTGTTTGCTGTTGTAAACCAGTCATTCACAGGCTTGCGTTTTGTCTGATTTCTTAGGGAAATATGAAGGTCTTTGGGAGGGGGTCCAATTAGTGGTTCCACCTTTCCCACAATATTCTCCCTGCCCTTAACATTTCTATTTATTTTATGACATTAGGAATGATGAGTATTAATTCCTGAATTACTATTCAACCTTACATTGACTTAGGTGAAATAACACCTAGTACACAGATATTTTTAAAAAGTCGGTACTTCCATTTAATATGATGGCGGACCAGGGACCCTGAGACTGACTCTCAGTTTCCTGTTAACGCTCATGAAAACACAGAAGATGACAAACAATCAGAGGAACACCAAAACCGTGGTTTGGCAGTCAATCTATCGCGACAATCTTAAGATATTCACAAGCTACAAAGCAGATTGAAATGGGCTGAAAAATGCAATCATTCACTGACCAATGATAAATAGTTCGGAATAAAAGCAACACACAGGTCTCTAAAAGCAGGTATGGAGACTGATTCCTTTTTCTTTTCATGATGTTTAACCCCAAGGCCTTGAAATTCTGGAACGTTACCAACTAGAAAAATAGAAAAATATTTTTCTACAGGGCGGGTGCTGCTTTTTAAGACTGTTTAGCAAATAGGTAGCTGTTCTTTTCTTTGCACCCTTCCTGCCTAAGTCCTTTATTAACCTGTTTCCACTTATTTGACCAGCTAGATCAGCTGATATTTTCCATTCCTTTTCTGTGCCCATGGCACCCTTTCCCTGCTGCTAACAAGCTGCTAGCTAGCAGGCTGGTATACTTCTCTCTCTGCAGTATTTCAGCTGACTTGTGAAATCATTATGAATCAATTACTTATTCTCAAATCAGTTGTTCTGTTATTTTTCTCTCAATTTAATTTTTGTTACATTAGTGAATTATGCAAAAATATTTTTTATATACAGGGTGGGACAAAAGTAGTTTTACAGTTGTGATTACATGAAATACAAAGTTTATTCTTATATTATTATTCATTAATTATTGCATTATTTTCCATACGAACAACTGTTAACCTACTTTTGCTCCACCCTGTATATATATGATATTGAGCATTTTAGAAATTTTCAACAAAGGCGAATCACTGATAAATATTGGCAAGGTGCCTACAAAGATTTTGGAAGAAATCATAAAGATGTAGAACCAATCCCTACTCAGATTGTTTAATATTTTTTAAGTGTTTTAAGTTCTTGGTCAACTTTAGAAAAACCTAAGCTAGAAACCATAGACGATTTATCACATGTATGGTTGAGCAGAAAATACGACACGGGACTCTGATTTGCCCCATAGTCAAAGCAGAAGCTTCAGTTTTGTATGACCAGTGAATTGGGAAATGATGCACACTGGTATGTTTTATGGTAAAGTTAAAGTAGGACAACATATGTAACTTACATGTATACTTACATATATTACTTACATGTATATGTATAAAGCATATCCTACTTTAACTTTTACTTTCAAATCCACTTTAATTCTTTCAGTTAACATATCTATTGCCAGCCTTAATTATATCGATAAGAGGGCTTCCACTATGTCTGCATTTTGGAGATGAGTCCCAGAAATGAAACAGGCAGGAAGAAATGGGGAACTTAGGGCAGAACATTGCTCTTGGAAAGTGTCCAGTCAAGGAAATTACTATTGACGGTAGCATGGGCCAGAAGAATACCATGCTATTCCTTTGAAGACAGAAGCCCTCCGTTTGTTCAGAGCACCAGGGCTGATACAGAAGACCAAATGCTTCAAGGGCAGCCACCTTGGGTGGTAGCATTTTGAGAACTTGCAGTCAGGCGGCATCTGTGCATGTGATCTTATTCACTCACTCTTTTCTCCGTTACTGCATCTTCTGTATATCTTTCAGGCATTGTTAACAGTCTTGTTATTTTATTTATTTCTTTTTGTCCATTGCCCTTGCTAAAAATTAGTTCTGTGAGGTTAGGGAACTTGTTTGTTTTTGAATCCCCTGGCGAATACCTGGCACAACAAATGTAAGTCAAATTAACTCTAGACAAGAGAGAGGCTTCTACCAATACCAAAATAAAGACCGAGGGTACCTTTAGCATTCACAGGGTGGATGTTACTTCTGTAAGTGTAAGTAAAGGGAAAGTTATCATAGGAAACCTATGACAAAGCTGTATAGAATGACAAAAAAATAGGAGTAACATGAATACTCAGAAGAACAACTTACCCACTTAAAAGTGATTTATTGCAGATACCAGAAAAAAAATTTTAATGAAACCTTTTTGGAATTCTCAGAATATTTGAGGTATGATCTCTAAGCAATATGAAACAGAAAGCAAAAAACTGAAATGAAAAGATGACAAGATGTGGTGGGGAATGGGAGTAGCGCAGTAAGGGAAGGTTGTTGGGGGTGGGCTACGACAGAACATTTTCATTAGTGATTCTGAAGAGTGAAGCTGACATTTTGAAAGAGTATATCACTCACATGAATTTTAAAAAAACCCATAAGATACTTTTCAAGAATGCAGAGACAAGATGAGTGGTAACAATGAGAAGATTATAGGTATAGAGGACAGGATTTCAACAAAAGAACTATAGATTTTCTTTTTTGGTGTATTTATTTTTCAATTACAGTTGGCATACAATATTAGATTAGTTTCAGGTGTACAACATAGTGTTTAGACAGTTAAATACCCTATGATCATCTTTGTCTAGTACCCATCTGACACTATGCATAGTAATTACAATATTATTGACTTTATTCCCTATGTTGTACTTTACATTCTTATAACTGGCAATTTGTACTTCTAATGCCTTTTACCTTTTTCATTTATCTCCCAAACCCCTTACCTGATGATCTAGTGACCATTGGTTTATTAAAAGAATTACAGATTTTCTTTAGTGGGAAAAAAAATGGAGCAGAGATAGTGATCAAAGATATAATTATAAAAGTTTTGGGAGCTGACAAGATCTCACTTTATAGGTGAAATTGTCTTAAGTTCTGGGTAATATAAATGAAATGAGAGTCACCCATAGTGCATCTTAATTAAAAGGAAAAGGACATATTTTCAAAGTGTCCAGGCAGAAAGACAAATATTCTATACTATGGAACAAAAGCTAGACTGACTTAGGCTTCTTCTCTGTGATGAGAAGAATGTGAAGTATTGAAATCATGTTATACTCAAATTTATCTTTCATATGTGAAGGCAACAAAAAGACATTTTTAAATAAAACATGAAAGGAACTCTTCTTTTTGAAAATTTTCTTGATAAAGTCAACTCAGCTGACTGATACATGAATCAAAACGTAGAAAGCATTAGAAATAGACATTGTGAAATCCATGCCCTGACTGGTATGGCTCAGTGGGGTGGGCATTGTCCTGCAAACTAAAGGTTGCTGGATAGATTCCTGGTCAGGGCACATGGCCCGGGCTGCGAGCCAGGACCCGGGTTGGGGGTGTGCGAGAGACAACCAATCTATGTTTCTCTTGCACATCAAAGTTTCTCTCCCTCTTCCTCCCTTCTCCTCTCTCTAAAAATAAATAAATAAAATATTAGCAGAAAAATAAAAAGTCGAGGTCCCTAATTAAAAAAAACAAAACAAAACAAGAAAGAAATATACATTGTGAAATCCCAATAACTGTTGTGATACCAAACTGAAAGTAGAAGTGCCCATCTAGTTTTGTCAGAAGTTCTGTAAGGCAGTGGTACTGTTCTAACAGTAATGTGGACCTATAGCTTCAGATAATGTTAATATCTGAAAGAAGTAGGGAACATGGCATGCTTCCGCCCTTCACCAATCAGTTCTCTGACATGCTGTGTGTGTTCTCTTTTACCTCTAGACCTTTGCTGCTAAGAAAAAAAATTAACCACCCTACCTATGCTCCAGCCCCAGTTTGCTTGATTGGTTCCTGGTATCTTCTGGGACTCAGCTTAGTGTTAACATTCCCTGTAACCTTCCCCTGATACCTTTCAGTGGCGGCAGGGTGTTGTCTGTGTGCTCCCATGGGAGTATGTGTTTACTCACTAGTGTCCCACTTACTTTATGTATAATGTTCCTTTGAAGAGCTGTCCTACAAACCTGGTGAAGTCATGGGCTGGGTTTTGTTAATCATTCTACTATGACACACCTAGCAGTCTTTCAGGAAAGTGATCTAGTAGTATGTGTCAGGAGCATTTGAAGTAGGCAGCGCATTGGAAGATATGTCTCAGCTTTATCGTGTGAACAAATATTTTAAGAGACAGTAACTATCAATAAATTGCTCAGATATTCTGTGTTCACAAAATTCTATATAAAGTTTTAAAAAGATGCCAAATTAGCATTTCTTTTTATTAAAAAAATTAGCATGAGATTGATAAGTTCTGAGGTTTCAGCTTAAGTTTTAATGAAATATGCCTTTCAATTTCTGTGGAGAAAACACGGAGGACATGTTTGAATTAAAGAAGTTGTAAATAAGTGAAATAAGGAGGAAGTGTTTGGCACATACGAGGTGTTTGATTAATTGATAACTGAGATGGAGAGATGAAAACTATAAGAAGTTATAAGTAATATCTGATAGGCAGTTAAGTAAAGGACATAACTAAAAATAAGCAACGCTTTAAGGGAAAGTTTGTTTATAGTGATGAATTTGATGGGGAAATACGAGATCTGTACGAAAAAAGAGCAGCCATTGATAATGTAATAAGAACAGTTTGTGTGACATCGATGTAACCTGGCAGCCATGGAGAGTGGACTGGAATGTCCATGCGTGAACGATGACGACTAAACTGTTCTAGTCAGTGAGGGCAGTAGATGCCACTGAGAGCATGTGTACCATGTGGCCATCACATTCAAAATGAGTGAGTTGAGCAATGAATCTGCATCAAATTTTGTGTTAAGCTTGAACATTCCTCCACGGAAACTGTTTGGATGATTCAGAAGGCTTTTGGGGATGCTTCAATGAGTGCAACGCACATAAAAGTGTGGCACAAATGCTTCAAAGATGGTTGAGAACCTGTTGAAAGTGATCCACATTCTGGAAGGCCTGCAAGAAGCAGAACACCTGAGAATGTTGAACGTGTACAGGCTGCAATCCACAAAGATCGACCACTGACAGTGTGGGAACTAGAAGCTGATCTGGGGATTCCAAACACTAAAATCACCTTTGAAAGGGAAGAGATTTCAGACTTGCAATGGGATTGAGGAAAATATTTGTACGACAAGGCAGCTCATGGTGATTCCAACAAAGGATTTTGCAGAGTGTTTTGAACAGAAGAAACACTGGGAGAACTGTGTGAAGTCCCAAGGTGCCTACACTGAAGGGGACTGAGGCGTCATTGTCCTATGTACAATGTTTCTTGTATCTTCTTCAGTAAGTGTCTCTGTTTTCCATAGTACATGGCTGGATACTTTCCAGACAGACTTCGTATGTTCTTTTGCAGAATCATCTTGCATTCAGTGTTACCTACTTTTAAAGATCAATATTAAGTCTTTGGTACTTGTCGGCTTCCTATGTTACCCATGATTACTTCTTGTGTGTAGAGTATTTCACTTAAGATTGCATTCGACTACATATAGCAGACCCTTATCACATGGCTTCACAAGAGAGCCTAGTTTTTCTTATGAACAAGTTTCAAGGTTGCTAATCCAGGACTCGTGATTCATTCCATCAGGTCATCAAAGGACCTGGCCCCTTTTACCTTTCGGCTCACCATCCTTAGCCTGTGACTTTTCTGAAGGTCTCAAGATTATGCCTGCTCCTCTAAACATGGCCTCTGTGTGCCTGCCAGGGAGGAGGAGGAGGAGGGGGAGGAAGAGGGGGAGGAGGAGGAGGAACAAGGGTTAAAGTTATGCCAGTAGAGTCTACTGATTTTTATTAAATTAAGGATATAATTTTCTGGGAAACTCTGTTCATTTAATTCTAATTATATTTCATTAGCCAGAACTGTGTCACATGGCTACCCCAAGCATGCAGAATCAAGGGGGTGTGTGTGTGTGTGTGTGTGTGTGTGTGTGTGTGTGTGTGTGTTTAAGCTAGGATTGTCATCCTGAGTAAAATTGGGTTTCTATCAGTAAAAGAGAATGTGAGAATGGTTGTCAGATAGGCCACTATCAGCATCTACTTATTAGGGTCGTGAATGAGTACTGTCCTAGACCCTGTGGCATCCACCATATTTTTTGATCATTGCCTACTCTTCCCTGCCTCCTTCAGCTCAAACTGGAGTTGTGTGCTATACACTTTAGAAACACCTGTGCTAAATAAATCAGCATTGGCTGTCACAAGTTTCTTAAAAACTTGATCTCAAGAATTCCTCCCAGGTAGAAAAGAAATCATATCAAACACTTATAATTATTAAAGAAATACTTATAATTATTATCCCAGAGAGATTTTCTTTTAGTTCAAAACCAAAATATAATTGGGTATTGCAAAATTAAGAATTGAAAGAGAGATAAAGTAAAAACTCACAAAGTAAGAGCATATATATCCTATTGGGATTTGGGATGTTCACATAATAAATAGAGTATTCTTAAATGTTTACTATTTCTTAGTATCCTATTTAAGACCATGTTAAAATATACTTATTCCTTGGTTCAGCTAGCCAACCATTCAATGGCAGATGTCTTTGTGTTCCTTGCTTGTGTAGGACTGTGCTGGAACGTATTTATGTATTCTTTCACTTTTTGTTTATCGATTCTTTCTTGCTCTGAACCCATACAGGCAGGGTGTCTCCTATAAGTAGTCTGTGACTCAGACTCTGCCATATAGCCTGCCCCTAAGTACAAGCTCTTAATTCTTTACTTGAAATCTTCAGGGCTGGGTATATTTGTGAATTCAATTTTTCTTTTCAATTTTAGGAAAATGCCATATATGCATATTGCATAATACTTCAGAGTCTGAGGCAGGACTCATCAAATACTTTAAAATTTCTCTCTTTTTTTAAAAAGATTTTATTTATTTACCTTTGGAAAGAGGGGAAGTTAGGGAGAAAGAGAGAGAGAAAAACATTAATATGTGAGAAATATATCAATCGGTGTTCTCTTGCACGCCCTCAGCTGGGGACCTGGCCCACAACCCAGCCATGTGCCCTTGACTGGGAATCAAACCGGTGACCTTTCAGTTCTCAGGCAGGTACTCAGTCCTGAGCCACTTAGGAGCCAATAATAGGATCAAGTGGGATAAATAATTATGTGTAGCTTCATGTCAGTTCAGTTTAGGTTTTGCCACCAAATGGTTTTGAAAAATCTTCAAGCTCTCTGGATTTTGGAGATAGAGATTATAGACCTGTAGAGCAATGTTTTAGAAGAATTATGAAATTGTTTAAAATAATTACCAAGTTCACAGAAGAAACCACCTTGATTGTTCTGACTGGTGTTAGATTATTATTAGCATTTATGCTTGAGTGCTTTAACTTTCCCTCCCTGCCCTGATCCCCGTCCCTTTTAATAACCTGTTGGAAAATGGCTGTCTCTCAGGAAATTTGTGCTCGCAGAGCAGTGCCGACCCTTCACCCTTCTGTACCACATTCCCTGTGCATGGAGATGTTTGAGTGTCCACTTTTTTCTTTGCAAGAGTCTTCATTATCAGAATTTGTCTTTTTAAAAAATTTCTTACTCCATCCTTGTGTCCTGAAATAATATTTTTGCAGTTCTCACATCAGACAGTTTAATTTTTATGATGGGCAACTTTAAATAATATAATTGTACATTAGTTGTATGTACATTTTTACTGTCATTTATAAGTTTCAAGAGACTGTCAGTAGGCTACTATAAACCTCACCCATTGATTTTTAAATGATTTACAATGTGGAGTTTGTTTCTTTAGTACTTTCAGTGTGTTCTTTTCATAAATTTTATGTGAACTTCAAGACTTTCTAGGCCCCTTGTAATTAGTCTGCCGTGATTTTATTCCTAGATACAAAATGATTTTAGATTTTATTTGATTTAGATTTTGTTTATGGAAGTGGTTGAACAGACTGCATTTTAAATGATGGTTTTAAGTTTTATTTCTTAAAAAGCAATGGCAAAGTAGGTGTGTGTTCAGTGAGCACCTAGTAAATTACCTGGTGAGCTGTGTTTCGATTGACATTTTATTGTTTATACTTTATCAAACTTCTTTAACTAGCTGTGAGGTTCTAGTTTATTTTCACATTATTATACAGGGAATTGAGTTGTTTGGTTTGTCTACTGAAATTAAAGTAATTTTGCTTGTTGCTTACAACATCTTGCAATTACCCCATCAAGGACCATAATCAGGAAAGTGCAGAAGATGGGGCTGAAAAATATGTGCCTGTATATATAAGATAAGATATTTTGATACCTCGCAATATGAAGGCAGAGTTAGCATGGGGACTATCACCCTAACTCTAGGAATGATTATAATATTTCCAATTAAGATGTCTTGAAATAGGAGACACTGTAGAACCTAAGAAAAGCTTTGGGAAGAAGATGAGACAGTGTCAACAAAGAACTGGCATTAGTTTTGGTGTGTCTTCCAGATAATGCAGATTTTGAATGATCCGATTCTATAATTGCTATAGCGCCAAAGGTTCTTTCCGCAACAGTTGGAGTTACATAATGCACTATGACAGTGTTAAAGTATATCTGGAATGTGAGTGATTTTTGTAAGTGGTTTGTATTGGGGTGGGGGTAATTGACAATTAAATGAGATCGAGTCCTTAGTTGTTTATTTTTTCAAGCTTCTTGCATACTTAGCTCTCTGTCCTCACGCTCTTCTTCCCGTCAGCGTCCGTCATGTCTTCTGAAATTGCTAACAGAAAACCGATTAACTCCAAGCAGTTCAGAGCATAGACTGAAGTGATGTGGCGTGATTCAAAGTCTTCCATTCTTCTGAACGAGATTTTTTTTCCTTCTAAATGCAGATTAATAAATCGTGCACTACAAGAGGAACAAGGAAAAGGATTTTAGTGAAGGTTTCCTGATCCTGAAAAAGTCAGGGAGGGCTTCAAGCCCATCTTGGACTTCAGAACACTTCACAACTTTGTGGTAAAAGAAAAATTTTAAATAGAGCCTTTGGACTCATTTATTTCATCCTTATTTGGAGAGTAGCATTATTTTATTTTATCTTATTTTTTTAGGCAAGAAAATTATGTGTAGTTGGGCTACTTTTTACACTGAAGCATTCCTGAGTTTCAGACTTTTTTTTGTAGGTACTTAATATATGTTCATAGTATTTTAGGTAGTTGGATGGCTTGTGTGTTTTTCTTCGAAACATATTCTTTATCTCTTGTGACATCGTGTTTGCGTTCACTGTGAGTGATGTTTTCTCTAGTGTTTTGTATCTTCTTCAATCAGTTCATTGGATTGTAGAGTACAGTGTCTTTTCCAGGACCAATGTCGTGTCTTTAAAGTGTTTTGAAAATAGAAAGTGGTTTGTGTTATGTTGTTTTCTTGTTTCTACCTCTGTGATGCCTTGCTAGCATGAAGAGATGTAGCACCAATCAAAGGTTGTTTTCTTTTCACCTAAGAACCTCACACAAGATATATTTCAGTCATTGACAAAGACATACAAAGTGAATATTTGATAGTACTGTCTTTACTAACAAAACAACCTTATTTTACTACATTAACTTTTAAGGTCTTTTTACTTGTGAAAATCAGTCTGTTTTATGTACTATCTGTTCCTCCAGAGTTACAGTGTTATAGTCATTGGAGAAATAAAATTTTCTTTCAGTAGATGAAAATTACATTTTGATTGAGCATCATTCTTTATGCAACCACCCATAAATATAATGTCTTTTTGCTGTCTTTTCAGAAAATAGCTACAGATGTGATTTCAGAATTGACAAGAAAATAGAATATCTTAATGTTTTAGGTAAAACAGATGGTATTTTTGTTTTAGGCAAAACTCAGAGAGGGTAAAAGCAACTTAATTGGTGACAAGACTCTTGGGGTCAGCCATATTATGCACAGTTTTGTGTGTGTTTCTTTTTATTGTTTTAGTTTCAAAAGTTTTGGAATAGTTGGAAAGGAATACTTATCCTTTTTATTGACTTGCTATTTTCTGTTATGTACTAGAAATAGTGATGAGTTTGCAATTCTATTTTGTTTATAAATGTTATAAAATTGCATGTTGATTCTATGTTGGTTATATTTATGCCTTTAGAAATGCTTTTCCCGTTGTGACAAAGTCCTGAAATATGTAGTCGTAGTTTTGAAGGTCAAATCTCACTGTCAAATGCCTGGAAAGGCACAATATTGTGAAGAAAGCCCTGGACTGAGAGTTGGGGGCTCATGCTAGCCCCGCCTCTATCATTAACCGCTTCATGCTTTTGAAACTTTAGTTTCATTGTATGTCTTGGTAGAGAGGAGGCTGAAGTAGCTGGTTTCCTGGGTTATATGTAGCTGACGCTTGATTTTCTTGTCCGTTAAAACATAAATCATTTATAAAGCATTCATTTGGATAAACATCAGGAAAGGAACTTTTGGGGTAGAAAACCCAACTCAAAAACAACCAAAGTTGGGCAGTAACTGAGACATGGGAAACTATTTTCCAAAATATCGGCACTAGTACAAAGTGAAGACCTATTATATAGCAATTCCCTTTCCACTGCCTCTTACAAAAAGCAAGAACTTACTGAAAGTACAGCTTGTGTTGTCATTATAGCAGCTAGGAGAAGAGGCTTCAACTTCACCATCTCAAAGAAACACCCTTTACCCTAGGCCCACCATTGCAAGTGGCTGGAGGCTTTCAGAGTGAAGGCTCTTCGCTGGGGTGGCTTTAGAGCCCTCTGATGAGGCAGCAGTCAGGGAGCGGTAGTGAGATGGGACCCTGAGTGCTGCAGGTTGTGCATCTGTTCTTCCAGCATGTACACCTTGAGCATCTTATCCGCCAGAGAAGAACAGCACCACCTTTCCTACCTGTAAGGTGCCTCGGAGCCTAACTCAAGTAACTGCTTGAGTTTGAATCCTGGCTCTACTATTTAAATGGCTGTGTGTGGCTTACCGAACTCTTCATATCTAACATGAGCATGCTTTTAGGACTTCATACGTTGGTTTTGAAGCTGAAAGGAGTTAATTCAAATAAAGCACCCATATTCTAAAAGACACTATTCTAAATGGCTCATTTAGCGCTAGCTGTTGGAATTATTGTTATTACTATTGCATCTGAAAAAACCAACCACCTACCAACTCAAATTTACTTTGAGTTAAAAATAGCAAAAATATTCCTTTAATAAACAGTTCTATTGTTGACTTATCCCTTTGTCTATTACTATTATAAAAAATATAATTCTCTAACCATAGTACTGCTTTCTAAGAAAGCTTTGTAGAATATTTCATAATCTAATGCTTTTTTAACTAAACTAAGAACTTTTATTAATAATATTTTATGGAATTCTTGGATTTGAGGATAGTAAGGTATTATCAGAATTCAAATACCTAGTTGACAACAGCAGTTTTAAGTCTTGCTATCTTAGTGTTTCATGAAGGGCAGCTTTACATTTGGATTCAGTCACACATGCAGTGTACTTGTTCATTTTCTCTTTGACTCTTGTCTTGGACAGATGACTCTCCATGGCATGATAGCATATTTTCGTTCATGATTTTTAAGAAAGTTATTCTCCTAAATATAGGAAATAATAGTGAAATAAACTTTCATGTGTTAGGAAGATCAGGTAACATTTATGCACTACTATACTGAAGTACAATCCTAATTTTTATTGCTGAGAGAAAGAGTGTTCTCTTCCTCAGTGTTGAATCTTTGTTGTCTTAGGTAAAGCCATACTTGTGATTTAATCAACTGGAAGCCCAGAAAATACCATTTTTTATTTTTCTCCTTGCAAATGTAAATTCCAATATCTAATTGCAGGTACGAGACGTTGTTATTTTATAGTTTCTAGAGAGATCTTTATGGGAAAACAGTTAAATTTGTTTGCCTATTGAAGAAGGCCCATTTTATAGAAACAGAAAGGTTCTTAAACTGGGAGGCCTGGAGCCTGTATGAAAAATCTTGTGCATGTGTGCATTTCTCCAGTGAATGGGGTCTTCATAAGGTATTCAAAGATTAGAAAATAAGTAGAATTTTTGAAGGTTAAGAATAACGACCTTGGTCTAAGGGACTGTCGGTCATTTGTTTTATATAGAGCATAGGTTTTGGGTGTTTCTCATTTGCCTTCTCCTTGTTAGGTATGAGCCCTTAAACTGGACATTGGGAGTGTGGTCACACCAGGCCTGGTAGCTAGAGGATGAGGAAGTGGGAGGGAGTAAGTACCCATGGGCTAGACATACTTCATTTCAAAGACCCCAAGCTCTTCTTATTGCTCTTTACCCACCCCCACCCCTGACCCCATTTACAGGACTTGAGATTTTCTTTTTTGTGTATTTGGTGGTAAAAAGTCTCTAGTCATATAAAACTAAAGCTTATTCCTCATTTTCAAGAGGACTGCTGTAACCTGGTGTATCGGTTTCCTGTTACTGCCGTAACGAATTACCACAAATTTAGTTTCTTTTTAAAAACCCCCACAAATTTAATATTTTAAAGTTCTGGAGGTTAGAATTACAAAATCAGTTTTACCTGGCTAACAGTATTGGCAGGGCTAGTTCTTTTTGGAACCTCTTAGGGAAGAATCTGTTTCTTTGCCTTTTTCATCTTCTAGAGGCCACCTCTGTATTACATTCTCCCCTGTTGTCACATGTCCATCTTTTCTGTTGTCACATGTCCACCTTTTTGCATTTCTCTTAGAAGGACCCTTGTGATTTTATTGGGCCAGTTGGATAATCCCAGAAACCTCTCCATCCCAAAATTTGTAATTTAGTCATATCTGCAAATTCCCTTATGCCATGAAGGTTACGTATTTATAGGTTTTGGGATTAGTATGTGGACATCTTGGGGGAGAGTTATTCTGCCTTTCATAGTTGGAAACCCAAATTTTGCATTTCCAGTGGATGAGTGGGTAATTAATTGAGGAGCATCAGGATAAATCTATGTAGATGTTTCTCAGGCACCTCAAATTCAGGAAGTCTAAACCTGGATTTACCACCTTCATCTTGAAACCCCTTCTCACTATCCACCTTTAACTGTTCAGTCTTGGTTAAGGGCACCACCATACCCATCCTGCCCTAACTGGAAACCAGGGCTTACAGAAGACTTTTTCTTCTAGTTTACCATCCGGCCTGATCCAAGGAATTGAAAAATTCCACTGATAAAATTTCCTACGTGTTTCCTCAAGTTTTTTGTGTGTATGTTTCTACCACTCCTCTAATTTAGATCTTCACTTTACCTACCTAGGCTGTAGTAGCAATCTACTTAGGCTCCCTACTTTGAATCTTGACTCCTTAAATTCCTCTTCCACCTGGAAACTAGATATATGTATTAAAAATGAAAATTGGCCATATTAAACTTCACTCCCCATAATCTATATCATAAGGTCTAAACTCCTTGCAATGACTTAAAACATCTTATAACTTGAGATTTATATCCCTTTCAAGCTCCATCTATTGGCATTTTAGTGATGTGCTTTGCTGTGTAGCTTCTAGTGGTTTTGGATAGCCTGTATGTTCTGGAAATAACATTCTTTTCCAACATCTGCATTTGTTCTTGCAATCACTCTACCTAAACTGTATTTCCCTACTTTTCTTGCCTAGCTAACCCACCACCCACCCTACTTTTAAAAAGTTGGATGCTTTTGTTGTTGTATTTTTCTTATTATTTTCAAAATACATACGTACATTTTATAAGTAGTGTTTTACGTTCAGAAGTATACAATGTAGTTAAATAATATTCAGAATATTCACTAAGAATCTAGAGGAAGAAATTCGTGTTAATAGTTTAACGTCTTCTCTGCTGAATCTGCTCTGTTGTTAAACATATATGCCGAGTTCTTAATTTCAAATACTCATCCTTTTTGGAATTTTACTCGGTTAATTTTTAATGTATTTAATTTCTGTGGTAAATATTCTTTATCTTATCTCTTTATTCATGTTTTCCTCTTTCCTCTGACATACTAATCATTACTTTAATGCGTAATCCGTTAACCCCAGTTTTCAGATTATGTATGGTTCTAATTCTTTTGTCTTTTTCTTCTCATTATTTAGTCATGCGACTCTGTCTTTGGGATGTCTCAGATTTTTATACTGAGTGCTCGGCATTGTGTATTGAATTTATGTAGGTCCAGAAATAACGTCTTCTAGAGGGGATTTATTCTTACTCTAATTAAGGACCATAATAAATTGAGGCTGATTCACTCAACTTCTTCTTTGTCTAGCTCCCCAAGTTTTCATCTGATAGCCTGGTATATTCTGTAGGCCCTACTCCTTGCTGGGTTCTGAAATCTCATGAGATGTCTCTGAGATTAAGGGTTTTCAAAAGCTTTGTGTTGCAGTTTTAAACCTCCCTTTCTGTGCAGCCCCCAGTATATGGCACATGTCCTGATGAAAAAATCAGGTGTATACTTGAAGCCTCCTTAGTCCCAACCAGGTGCTCTTCTTGGCCTCTTTGTCCCCACAGTCATCATCCATGCAGGCTTTTTACAAGCTTTGCACGGAGCCCAGCCTCTCCCATGCTAAGAATTGGCATGCCCCAGGATGAAATGGCCCAGGTGGCAGCTCACTTCTCTGAAGTTCTTTCTTCTCCTCAGCAAGTCTCAGCTGCAGCTATTTTCATCCTTTTTCATCTCATGGCACACATAAACTAATTACTAAAATTCTGCAGTACACACAAAAAAATTTTTTTTGCTGATCTGACAAAAAATAAAGGTATAAGCTTGATTCATTCACACCAGACAGCTATTGTTATGTTGCCTGTTGTGTTTTTTTTTTTTATCCTCACCTGAGGATAAGTTTATTGATTTTAGAGAGAATGGAACGGGGGGGGAGAAAGGGGGAGAGAAACATGGATGTGCAAGAGAAATATCGGTCAGTTGCCCCTTGTATGTGCCTGGACCATGGGTCAAACCTGCAACCTTTTGGTTTATGGGATGATGCTCCAGCCAACTGAGCAGCAGAGGCCAGGATAGCTGTTGTCATTTTTAAATTTGACATTCTGAGGGAGAAAAGGTCAGTGCCCCTGACTAAACAGTCAGGTATTACATGTTTTCAAAATTGCGACACACCAGTTGAAAATCGCTGCTCTGTTGCCTTCCAGCAGGTGATCACTGTATTTGATCTGGCTTTTCTAGTTGGCCAGTAGGAGGGAGAGCTCTTGTGTATCACCCTCTACTCCATCTCTCCTTAAAATGGGTGTATCATTTATTTTTCAGCTTCAATTTGATGAAAGAAAAGTGCTCACTTTTTTCTACTTCGGCGTTTATATTTCTGTTGATTTGTAAGACCACTTTACAAATTTCCTGAATTTGATTTTCTTTTTATTTTTTACCCTTTAATCTTGCTGTTTAAGAGGGAAAAGGTGTTAAGCTTTTGTTATCATATCTGCCAGCCTTTTACTTCACTATTGTTTTCTACTATGATTAGAAAGACCTTTTGTACCACGAATTATATATTTTTTCCTACTAATCTTGTATCTTTCTTGTTTTTAAACTTTTTAGTACTCCTGGAATCACTCTTGGCCTGTGGTTTTAATGTATCTCTTTAATCATTTGTTCATCTGATATTATAGATATATTATAGAATTTTTTACCCACTAATGATCCCATTCCTTTTCTCACCTTTCTTCCAACAAAAGGATTTCAATGGGGTTTTAATTGGCATTGAGTAAGATTCATTAGTTAATCTTGGAAAAGTTGTCTTATTTGCAATATTTTAGTTTTCTCACCCAGAATGGTATATCTCTTCATTTTTTCATTGTTTTAGGAAAGTTTTATCATTTTCTATATATACATTCTACTCATTTTATGTGAAAACAATTCTCTATTTTGAATGTTCTTCTGACTGATTCCCAGTCATCGTTAACTGCCACCTTTTTGTGTGTGTCCCAGGACAGTCTCTGCATACGTTTGTCTATTACCCACCCTATTATATTGAATTAAACAGTTTCTGTCTCTGTCCCTTCCTAGACTATAGATACTTTCGGGACAGGGCATATGTATTCACATTCACAAGTTTATAGCCACACACAGCAGGAAGCATCCTTCTCTCTGTCCTTTTATTTCTTGTTTTTTAATTTAGCCAGACACCATGTGCTTATGCTGTATGTGTGTATATCCTATGCACCTGTGATTCTACCTCCCCCTACCCCGTACGTGTTACCCAGATTTTTGTTTCAGGGTATCTGTGTTATCGCATGGGTGGTTTTGTTAATATCTCTCATTTAGATTTATATATGCACTACACAAAAAAAGCATTTAAGGCAGCTCAATGACCTGGGTTAATTAAAACGTTCACTCCACCATCCAGTATGATTCATGTACTACGGTCCCCGGTCAGGATGCCAGGAGGTTTTCCTAAAGAGAAGGAGAGAAATTAATTGCTATTGAGATTCTACTTTGTGCCAAGGCTGAGCGATATGTTTTTCCAAACATTTTATCATTTAACCCTAACAACAATCTTGTCTCCTGATTTTATAGATGAGGTTATTAAGGTTTGAAGAAATGAAATAACTTGTCCAAAGCCTCTCAAATTCTAAGTGCCTTGCTGGGGTTCTGAGCTTGAATGTGTCTGACTCCAGAGCCCAAGAATCACGAAACTGAGTGTGATTATTGAAGATCTAATATATGTCAAAAAGACTCCCTTTGTTTTCATATTGGATTTTTTTTTTCTGGTGGCTTACATGCTAAGCATTATGTTTTAAACCTGGAATACAAGGTGGGCTGTATTAAAAGGACTTCAAGTCTAGAAATTGTAACCATATAACTCCAAATATTCAATATATCCATATTCAGAATACTATATAAAGGTTACTACTCTTCTTTAAATTATGCTCCCCTAATTAAGCTAAGATGAATATATTCTTTTCTTTTTCAAATCCTCACCTGAGGATATATTTATTGATTTTTAGAGAGAGAGAGAGAGAGAAACATTGATGTGAGAGAGACACATTGATCATTTGCCTCCAATATGCGCCCCAACCGGGGATCGAACCTGCAACCTAGATATGTGCCCTGACTGGGAATCGAACCTGCAACCTTTCTGTGTACACTACCCTATGCTCCAACCAACTGAGCCACGGCCAGGGCAAGAAGATGAATATAGTTTTATTTGAAATGATTTTTTAATATTCTGTCATTGATTAAGAATCAGACAAACTGAGCTCCAGTCTTTGCTTTGCTCTTTCTCTGGATCTGTCATTTCCCCCATCTTTGCAAAGAGATTGTATGCCTTTTCAACTTTAAAAATTATTTTTTGAAGAATTGAAATAATCAAAATGAAAATGATCTGATAAATTTAGAGAGCCCCACCCTAGTTGGTATTATTTATAAATGATAAATTCTCCTGGTGGGATTTTGTGCATTACTCAATTGTTATTCTATTTCAAATACTGCATTAGGCACATGCAGTTATAATTATTTTTCATATAACCTCGTATTTCCTTAATTAACTTTAAACTACACTTACAAGGGCCTCGCAAATATTTTTTGTTTTTATCTTACTTACACAGTCATGAAAACATGCAGTTTTTTCAAATGTTCCTTTGAAGATTGTTTTTGCTTACCTCAATGCATTGAGGTTGTAAGACAAACTCTGTAATTTATATTGCAAGATTTTTGCCTGTTCCAGTGTTCCAGTTTATAAATTTTATTTCACAAGTATAACATAATACATGGAACATAAGTTTTTGTTCTCCCGGAGCTTCCTGAAGAGAGAGGCTCTGTGGGCATCTTTGGCATTGCTCACGAGAAAGTTCTTCACATATGAATTTGGAACAAAGGGAATCTCCGCAGGAAATCCCGTTGTCAAAAAAGGTCCTTGAACATTTGGCCTGTGAGTAAAGTGCTTAAAAGATGACTATGGAGGTACGACAATTGTAAGCCCTATTGTGGCACTTTCAGCTTGGTAAGTCTTGGCAACATACCTAACCTCACTGAACCTGTTTCCCTACCTGTTTAAAAAAGGGAAGGATGAAAGGCTGTATTATCTCGTAGTTTCCCGTACAGGCCGGAGGACTGGGCCTGCATTCAGGATGCTGTATGATAACACTAGGGCTACTCTGGCCAAGGGGCACGTTCCTTCCATTCCACCCTTCATCCAGTCCTAGATGAAAACCGTGTAGCCCTAGTCTGGTGTTCATAGCCCGCACTGATTTTCTCTGATTTGAGAGGACTTGGATTGACTCAGTTGTTTTTCTTAACATGACATGAATTATTTCTACAAAAGAAATGAGGAAATTCTGAATATGCTCATCTTGGTAGAATCTTCAAGGACAGAACCATGTTTACAGTGGAATTCTTTGCAGTTCTTTCATAAAATGGTAGCCAGTTGGACATGAGCATGCACATGACCTTTTATGTTTTCCTTTTTTTTTTTTTAATCGAACGTAGATCATTTTCTGCCCTCTAATTCAGTTGATACGTAACATGAGAGTGCTTTGTCTTCATGAGGTGATGGTTATTCTTTGTTTATAGAAATTGAGATAATTGCCTGTAACCCCAAGTCGTGGGGGGCTTTAGGGCCATAAGGAGAACTAAGAGTCTGGCTGTGACTTGGTAACAGAGGCTAAGTCGGAAGCTAATGCAAATGTAGGGGACTTTGGTAAAAAAAAGTTTGGAGCTTCCTATACAGTCACTTCCAAAGTAAAATGGAGATTAACTCTTCTCATTTTCAGGGTATAAATATCACTCTTTTTTTTGTTAATGTGGATCAAATATTAATTTTCAATAAATGAGCATGATGTTACATGATATTAAAATTGCTGGTTTCATTCACAACTAAACGGCTTAAAAGGGCTCATGTTTGGGGATATTAGTGGTATAACAAATGTTTGATTACCAAAGCATGATAATGACAATGAAAATACAGTTATTTTGTGATGGCGTACTTATTTCCAAAGGAAATATAATTCATATGTAATTATGTTTTCTCAGTACTCTACTTAAAATATACATAGATAGGAGTTTATGTGTGTCAGATAGATTTGTGCTGCGATGCCTTTGGAGAACATTCTGTGAATCTCTAATTATGTTTAAAAATTATTTTCTTAGTGCAGCATTATACTCATTATATACTCCACACATTTAGTTTTTGAATAGATTTCTGGCATGATAATTACATAATCATTCAGTACAGTAGAAACATCATTATGGTCAAATACTAATTAGCTACTAAAATGAAACAAAACAGAACCTAGTTCACAGCTTATTATAAAAAGTGATTTAATATTGTACAAAACCAAATGTATGCTTAAAATTATTATTTCCTTTAAATGTGAATCATTTCTTTTATCCCATGGGAAGGAATCAGTGTTCCAGATGCTTGTTACCTAATTTATTGCCTGGGCATGTTACGTTTTATTATCAGAATCTTTATGACCAATTCTGTGTAGTGTAGCAGCCAGAGAACTTGCCAATGGGAATTCTAGACAGTACCAGGGTGCACCTCAGGGCTTCTGCAGAATTAGGAGACTGGCTGCAAACTGGGAACATGGTGTTCAGTGGTAAATCACTCCCTTCTAGGACGCTGATTGGAACATCTGTGGTGCTGAGGATGAGTGATCCTCAGCTGTCTTTCTTCCCCAGAGCCCCTTAGGAACATAGTAGAGTCCTGTTAGTAACAGTGAATCTTGGCCATTGTGATTCTCCAGTGTGTTCATGATAGAACAGCCAGGGGAAGGGCGAGCTCTGGTACAGGGCCGTGGGAGGGTGCGAAGAGGCTGACAGATCTGTCAGGTAAGTCCGTTAAGCATACCTCTCAAGGGGGCATCATCCGCACTCTTCTGAGAATTGCTCCTATGGGTAATGCAGGTTTATCTGGCATTAGGAGGCTTCGGTTGCCTCTGTAAGTGTGTTTTGACTGCGTGGTTTCTGCTGCTCTTCTCACATACATAAGGGATCTCAATTATTTCAGAATGTTATTTCAACCATAAGTGCTTCTCCTGATAAACATCTTATAAGTGAAACATTTTATAGACTTTATGCTCTATTCCCTTTCTTTATTTTTGTGTTTTCCTGTTGTCCTTCACTTTAGTTTTGGCCACTGTAGGTATTAATTTTATTTCTTAATGAATGGTTTGTAATGCAGTTGAAATATATAGGACACATACATGGGATAAAGAAGTACTGCTAGACTTTCTGATACATTAAATAAGTGATGCGAGCTTGCTTCTACCACCTCTGATATAGCCACTATGACTCGGGGAGAGAAGCATTTGCTATCTGACTTCAGTTCTATAGTCTTGCATTTAAAAATTATATAGAAAACAAAATATTTCCGATCATGAAGATATTCACTAATGAATCAGTGAGTTATGGTATTGGTCAAACATCATCTTTGGAATGTCCTTTGATTTAATTGAAGATAATATGATACAATTTGATTAAAAACTAAAATCATAAATCTCGCAAGGCTACATATTTCATAAAGTCTGTGACATGATGGTCTAGAACATTTTTACTCACTGGAAAAGTCTTGAAACAAAACTGGCAGAGTCACTCTAGTGAGAAAACCTAAGGTTGTTAGATTTTTCAACTGAGAATTACTTGAATACCTAAGAATTGAGAGAGAACTTTAGGAAAGATGTTGAAGTCGTTGACTTTTTTTTTAACAAATATAACTATGTTTAAAACCATCCTGTGAAAACAAATGTTACATGAAGGATGTCATAATGTACTAGTATAAAATGCTGGAAAACATCTACCCCAAACCCCACCCACTTCATTCATTTTTTGTTCACTCTAAATAACATTAGTTGCAAATATTACCTAAATTTATTTTAATAGTTTTTATTTTCCTTTCTTTACCTAATTCCTAATCAAACCTTTTTTTCACCAGTATCTGTTATAAAATATTAGCCTCTATTTTAAGTGGATTCACTTCAAATGATCTTTTTTTCCAGAACTAAGTTTCTTAGATAATAAGGGCCCCCTGTATATAAAGCATATGTGTGAATTATGTGATTCCACATGTATAGCCATACATTTTTACTGATTTAGTGGTCTAAAACGAATGTCAGGATTTTAGTTGAAATTAATGATAGTTAAGTTGCAAATAATTTATATATTTTCTTATTCAGTGTGATTAGACAGGGATCAAGATATTAGTTGTATGGAGCTGATTCTTTTAGGGAGATCAATAGAATCGTGTATATAGGTCATTTTCTGGGACATAAAAATAACTTTACTACAATTTTATTAACATCTTCTATTTGTATAACATTTTATTCTTAGAAAGTGAGTCATTATTTTATTACCCTTTGTATTGTGCAGTATTTGTTGTGATGAAATTGCCTGTTCTCCAAAAGTTTCACCAGAATGTTCTTGATAATTCTTCTCCACGTGCTGACTCTGTGACTGTCTATGAACTGAGATCTTACAAATAGCATTAAAGAACTGCATATATATTGAGTCCCCAATGGTGAAGCAGCTGTCTTTGCAGGTACCTTGTGGTCTTTAATCCTTTGGAGCAAGAACGAAACTCGATGGTCTCGGTTTATGTGAGTTCCCCCACAGTACAAGTGTCCTCCGCTTCAGGAAAGCCTTTGGAGATTCAAATGAGCGCAGTTTGGGATACCACCAGTACTGTTTCACAAACAGCCTACGAGGTATGTTTTTGCCGTAGATCTTAGAAAGAGGCATAATTTTAAAGTTATAGCCAGGGCCCTGGCCAAGTCACAGAGGTGTCCAACCCAGGGTGGCTGTGAATGCAGCCCAACACAAAATCGTAAATTTACTTAAAACATTATGAGATTTTTTTCTGATTATGTGTCGCAGTGTATTTAAAGTGTGGGCCAAGACAGTTCTTCTTCCAGTGTGACGTAGAGATGCCAAAAGGTTGGACATCCCTGGAAAATGTTGTCCTGATACACCAAGGTTGTAGGCACTATCCCTGGTCAGGGCACATACAAGAATCAACCAATGAATGAATAAATAAATAACTGGGACAACAAATTGATGTTTCTCTCTCTCTCTCTCAACGCCTTCCTCTCTCTCTTTAAAATCAGAACAAAATTATAACCAGTTTATATATGTATACCTGATTCATACTGCTGTCAAGTTGTTGTATGTAAAGTGGTTAAAGCTGTAAATAACACTAAAGGCTAAAGACTATAGAGTCTGTCTTTCCCAGAATATGAATGCATTTGTTAGTATGTACATTTTATGTTACTATGAGTACATATTAGCCTGTATATTCTATACCTTTGTAAGTATGTGTATTACGAGTTTTTCCTAAAGTAATCAAGTAATCATTACTCATAAAATTTTGATTTTTTTCTCTAATTCAATTTAATGAAATTGAGATAAATACCACCCTTCTACATAACTTTGAGTACTGTCAACTTCTTATTGCAAAGGAGGAACATAACATGAAAGAACTAATTCCTAAAATAAGTAAGATGCTTCTTCTGATGATATAACTACAGAAAATCTGGGCTCAAGTAATAGAAATTTTGAGGGGAAATTTTCTTAAAATAGGCAGTATTAAACTGAACCCCCAACATCATTAGAAAGTGAAAGTTTAGAGTCTGGAATGCAGTTTTAACTGTTACGTCTGAAGATACAGCCATGAGCTACGAGCTCAAAGAGGGATTTATTTACATTTGCTAAAAGCCATTGGTAGCTGCCCTAATAAATTCATAATTCTTTAGTAGAAATGAAAAGTATAATGCAAGTTTTGGCCAGATTTTACAGGAAACACCCCAATGAAAAATGTACAGTAGCCACTGGAAGGCAGAGGCCTTGTCTTAGAGCGCGCGCACCCTCGAAGCCCTGTTCAGTGTCTGCACGTCCCAGGCTGTGATGGCCGGTGTCGGCTGAACTGATGTGCTTCACATTTACATTATTACACTGACTGGCCATTTTTATTTTTAATGTACTGAAATATAGTATGGTAAAAGGATTCCTAATAATTAGGAAAAATTATTGTTCATAGTAAGCCCTCTTACGGGGAGAATCCCCCTCTCAACATTTGTTATGAGCGCTGGAGGACGATTGTATGGGGTCACATAATTTCATTTACTGGATGAAGACATTAATGTCTTTGATAGTCCTACCAACTTGAAGTTATTAGGTTACCTGGATAAAATGAGATGTTGATATTATACCCATGAGTATTATATTCTTTTTTAAAAGTATGGTAGCCTGTTGTTTTCACTAGAAGTATAAATGGGTTTTCTTTCAGTAGAGTACAGTTTTCTTTAACAAATTCTCTTCTGTCTTTTAAAGATCTCTTTTCTAGTACAGATTCCACCGTTGGGACTGAAAGTGTATACACTTTTGGAATCAACAAGTTCAAATCCACATTTAGCTGAATATGTCCTATATAATGGTAACGTAGAAAATAAAGGAATTTTCAACATGAAAAATATAAGAGGTTCTGAAGAAGATATAACTCTGGAGAACTCTTTTATTAAGCTTCGGTTTGGTCAATCTGGGCTTATGGAGGTATGTTCTGAATAGTTCTGAAAGTCATAGAAGGCTTATCATTTTATTATATATGCAGATTACTAATGCAAAGGGGAAACAGTCTATGCAAATACTCCGGGAGAACGGGTGAATGAGCCCTAGGACTCTTCTCCTTGTGGCCCCTCACAAGTGTAGCCCATGGCTGGTGCTGCTTGTAAACTGTTACTGGTCCACAAACGACATGTGGACCTGTTAGTGGTCCACGTAGAAGCTGTGGCTGTTTAGAAATGTTTATGGAAACTCTGAAAACAACTTGACAGAGTAAATTTATGCTTACTGATAATAAAATATTTTAGTGTATATTTGATATGTTACTTTAAATTTTTCTAGTAATTCGCTTTTATTGTACTTTATAAGAATATTGGTTCATGCATATTGGCAATAAAAAATAAGCCTGCTCCTTCACTACAGTAGATTTGAGAAGCACTGGTCTAGAAGTCCTAACTTGTGTATCTCTTTCTTGGTAAAGAGCGTTCTGACTTTTTGTTCCCGTTGTGAAGGATTTAAATTCTAAGGTTATGTATAAAATTTTGGGCATTCATTCCCAAATGTGAGCAACTATTGGCATTTTTCAGTCTACCCTTAGGTAATTTTTGAATCAACATATACGTGGAACCAGATACAACATCGTTAAAATCTTACTAGTGAGTTGCCTGTCAAATTTTTCTCTTTAGGAAATGATAACTAAAGAAGATGGTAAACATCATGAAGTAAAAGTACAGTTTTCATGGTATGGAACCACAAGTAAAAAGGACAAGAGTGGTGCCTACCTTTTCTTGCCTGATGGGGAAGCCAAGGTAAGTGCCATTGAGCTGAGCTACTCTAGAAAAATAGCCCACTGGACCTCTTTTCTTCATAACTTTTAGTAGTGTAAAAAACAACACAACTCTTTTCCCTCCCTAGACTGAAAGGATAGTTTTTGCAAATTTTGGCACATTTTAAAAATGAAGAAAACTGTGATGAAAACAATAAAATTTACCAAGTACTCCATAAGTCCATGAAAACCACTACCAGCATTTCGATCCATTACTGCCTTTTATACATAATGTCCCTTCCCGCCCAGTTTAGGTTTTGTCTTACTGCAGTATATATTTTTCATTGTGAGAGCGCTTACAATCTGATCGTATATTTTTTGAAAACACCATTTTAGTGTACACTGTTGTGTTTTAAAAGCTTTAGCTATAAGATGAATAAGATCTGAGGTTCTAATATATAACATGGTGGCCATAGTTGATAGCTACATTGTATAATTGAAATTTCCTGAGAGTGGAGCTTAAATTTTCTCACCAAAAAAAAGAAAAAGTGTGTCTGTGTATATGTTAAAAAAAAAAAAGAATTTTATATTGTTGCATATATTGTTTTCTGCCATTACATTACTATCGTAACATTGTGATAAACTTTCTCTGTAGCATTATTTTATGCAATGCTAATTATTTCCTGAGAGTAACTTCTAGAGGAATCATTTTGTGTTAGTGGACGGGGCCTTTTACATTCACTTTTCTCTCTGGAAAGACTGCATGTTCACTCCCACCATTGTTTTTTGAGGGTAGCTTTTGAATATACCATTTCATGCACTGAAAATTAGCCATATTAAAAGCATACTAATAATAGGTGAAAAATGTTTTACTGTTAACATTTTTATGATTATTAATGAGGTTAAACTTTTTTGTACATTTACCTTTCATATTTCTTTTGTGAGATTTTATTTAAGTTTTTTGATCTGTAAGTATTCTTTATATATGGTAAAACTAATCCTTTTTCCTGTATATTGCAAAATTTTCTCAATGTGTTAATTCGTTAATTTTTTATTTTATTTTTCTGTTACAGTGGTTGTTCATTTTTATGTAGTCAGTTCTGTATTTTTATCTTTAGAGTTCCTTCCTTTGCTTTTATGCTTATACAAGCTTTGCTCCACTTCAAAATAAGTTAAATATTCCCCATAATTTGTTGCCTAGGGACCTATCTCCTGAAAAAGTTACTTTTGTTCCACAATTTAGAAAAACCCACTACCTGAAATCAAATATAGATTTAAAGGGTTCTGTACGCCATGCGAAGGATCCTCGTTTTTTGTTTGTTTTTGGTTTTTTAAATCAGTAAGGAATTAAACCCTAGCTCATAATTGGCATTCCAGGATGGACAGTAGGTCTGTGTTTCCTCACTTACCAGCTTTTGTCATTGAACAGGCATTTTGTTTTGACGGACTGTTCTCATACCAAAAAAATAAATAGATAAATGTATATATATATTTATATGTCTGTGTTATGGAATATTATACATGGGCCATACTAACTAATTTATTTACAGTTGTTTTATTTTTAAATAGGTCTAATGTTAGAAAGCTAAAGAGAATTATCATATGTTTACAAAGAGAAAATAAGTGCAGACCCGTGAAAGGCGCAGCCGGGCATATCAGAAAAAAGCCAGAGCCCAGTAGTCACCGCCCCAGGTGTCCGCCCCTGCATTCCTTTTCTAGCTATTTGTCAGTTAGGTACAAGGACTTTGTAAATTGTAAAGCATTCTGTTAACCTCAGAATATTTTTCTTTAGCCAAAGAGGTAAATTTGGAAGAAAATTACATAGTTCTGAAAATCATATGCTACTTAAGTAGTTCACATTGCAAGCTTAGTTTTTTATGCAATTGTTGAACTTTCTAAGATGTGTATAATACTTAAAATGTAACTTCATAAATGCTTTAAGTTTGTTCCTATGTCACATAACTTACATGTTTTAGTCCCATGTTAACTTGAATCAAGATTCTAAATGAAAACTAAATAAGTGTTTTTTCTTTTCTTCTTTCTTTGAATATAGATTCTTTCTTTATTTTATCTATTTTTTAAAAGTTTTTTTGTATATTTTATTGATTGTGCTATTACAGTTGTCTCATTTTTTTCTCCCCTTTACCCCCTCCACCCTGAACCCCATCCCATCATCCCCACTCAACATTTTCCCACCACCACTTTCCCCAGCCCCTCCCCTCCCCACCTCCCACCCTCAGTCCTTCCCCCATTTGGCTTTGTCAATGGGTCCTTTATGCATGTTCCTAAATCAGTGTTTTTTTTTCAAATTTATAAATTTGCTTTATATTCGACTAGCTCTTTTAAGAAAAAGGGCAGTATACCTATAGAGTAGGAAACTGAACTGTGACTAAACTGTGTTTCTGAATCCTGCTTCCTGTTTGTTTAGATGACTCCCTGTAGGCATCCTTGCCACCTGTCCCAACCTCTGAGCATTAGGGGGCCGTGGTTATAATAAATGTTTGCCTGGGGGAATGTCACTAATAGTAGAATGATTGCCCTTTCTAATAAATAACATATGGACAATATATTTATTTAGAAGGAATTTGATAAAAAATTTTTACAGCTGGGAGGAATGTGTGTAGATCTAGGCCAATCAAGATATTTAATTTTTTTAGCAAATGCATATTATACTTTGAAAGGTTTGGCTTTTACTTTAAAATTGCAGATACCAGGTGATAAGTTGTTGCCATTTTGAAAAGCGTTATAAACATTTCTTTGAAAGTTAAAAGCCAAATATTTTTCTGAAACATGTCATTTCCTTTTTAGCCTTATGTTTATCCAACCCAACCCCTTGTCAGAGTGCAGCGTGGAAGGTTTTATTCGGATGTGACTTGCTTTTTTGAACACGTTACCCACAGTGTCCGACTGTACCACATACAGGGTAAGAAAGCACAGAAATGCAGTTGTAAAGCATATGTACACTGGTTCTTGAATTCTTGCTTTTCCTGTGTTGTTTTTAATAAATTAGCAATTGGGTTTTGGAGATGATATAATAATCTATCCAAACTTAACATCATACTTATTGTATGATTTAAAATATAATATTTACCCTTTGATAATCAAAAATGGCAAAACATTTAACTGTTCCCTACATATACATGTTCTTTTTTCTATGTATCTTCTCGCTCCTACCATAATATTTGTCTTAGTTATGAGCTCATTAACTGAAAACTTTATTTCTAAGATCTAAAAACATTGTAGCTTATCTTCTTTTATTTTATGCAATGGAAATTATGTCAGACATGGCTTTCAATTAGTGGGTCACTGTTACACACAGACGCACACACATATACACGCAGTTAATTATACAAAAGGCATTATTACTTTGGCAACAAGGGTATCGAAATAGAAAATGAGTTAATATTATGGGTTGACTGTCTTTATTGAGTGTCTAATTCTGTTTACTTCAAACATTCTTTTAAAAGACTACAGTAATGAAAACCTGACACAATATCCTTATATTTCTTAAACTCTTTTTTTAGTTATCCTTTGACTCTTCTCCCCAAAGTAACTTTTGCATAAATTAAGCTTAAGAAGAAAAAAAAATCAAGAACAAAATCAAACAACACTTTCCAAATTATATAAATGGCATAAGACTCATTTTCTTTAACTATAGAAAGACTACGTGGTCAGTTAGGTATAGCTATTGAAGAATTATTATTGATTTTGAAACAAACAGCTGGGAGACTTGGGTTCCACCTGACTGCCGATTTTGTTTTTGATTTGATAATTTAGTTCCTCTACTTGTGTTCTCTGGATGATGAAAATACTAAGAGGTGCAGTTTAAAGTCTCTTAACATCGCTTAAGCTATTAAAAACCACTGAGTTTTTCTTTTCATTATGGTTTAGATATTTACATTCAAATGATTTCTACAAATATTAAGTTAGAGGAGATCTTGTGCTCACTAGCTTTAAAAGCTCCAAAAGATCAGAGCGGTTTTAGAAATTTCTAATGAAACATAATGCTTTGCCTTATGTCAGGTTAAATAAGAAATCCATTTCACGGAGACCATAATTTAATGAATGCCCTTTTGGAACTGTTTTATGGTTTCTAAAAGATTATTTAGTTTGTAGCAAATACAATTTTTTCCAGAGGAAAAGATGGAAGAGGTGGGGGTTAATTTTTCTTGTAATGTAATCTTCTTTCATTAAATTGAAGCTTTAAATGTTACCAAATAGGTTACTTTAGCTTTTGTCATTAATCTTGGGATTTGAAGATAGAATATGATACAAGTAAAAGCCTCTGTATCCCCTTGTGTTGTATTTGATACTGTACCATCACAAAAAGTACATGCCTTGCAGTGACATGGTGATCAGTAAGTGACATTTGCTAGCTGTGGCTTCATTTGTCTTCAGAGCTGTAATTATTAGACTTTGGTGCCCTAGTTTTCTGACATCAGCAGCCACTTTGAAGAATTAGGTTGCTATGGGTTACCAGTGTGTCATGTACATTTTCAGTGGCACAAGGTTTAGGTTCCAGATCTGTTATAATATGTATCTTCAGGGTTCATTTCCCACCTCCCTCCGCACCCCCAGGACTATGTTCTACTATGTAGGTGTGTGTTTGTAAGTGAGTCTGTATGTTTCACCCCTTAGGAAAAATATCTTAAATGCAATACTTTTGCCTATTTCCCGCCAACATATTGTAAGAGTACTATATGTAATAGATCTTGCTAAAAGAAAGCAAGTAGCCTAGAGGTAAAATGTAATGAACTGCATCAAAAAGTGTGGACGAAAAGACTGTTCTTTAGCTGAAATGACATATTTTCATTGCATGGGCATATTTAGCAAAGAGAGGTTGCTTAGTTTTTTTCTGTTTTGGATTTATAACCAAAATGGATTAATAAAATGACCCTTGACTTTTACAGAGTCAAAATGAACTTCATCTAATTAAACATATAAGAGAATCACATTGAAATGAGAGATCCAAATCCTTAGTTATACCTCTAAGCAAACTATAGACTTTGTCACTTAAACTATGGAAAGACTACATGGCCAATTAAGTATAAATGCCTAGGAGCCTTCACAAAACTTAGTGTTACATAAAGTTTCTCCGGTGCTTGATTCCCTGCTTCTAAATTTATCTTCTAAGGTCAGTTGAATCTGGGGTTCCTAACCCTGGAGTCCTCCCACTTGTAAACAAGGTCTCAGAGCTTCACTAAAGTTGTTTCCATTAAAAGATTCATGAGGATATTGAAATGGTTTGCAGTCTGTCACTCATCTTTTTCTCAGGACTACATTCCATATTTAGTTTGATTTAAGAGTAAAAAGCATTTAGTAAGTTATGGCTAGGCAGGCTTAGGTAATTAAGACATTTTTGGAATATCATTCAATTTAGTGCTAAGGGTTTTTTTCCTGTAAATTGAAAGTTTTAAAAACTGAAATAAGTTGAATCTGATTATTCCCTACAGACATGAAAGAAAAGGTTATTTTAAGGAAGAATAGCACTTTTTAGTTACCCAAACTCAGAACTCAGAGGTTATCTTGGGGTCTGTTTGACAACAGGTGCTGCATTGAAGGCATATCTTCATGTTCTTCTTCTTCTTCTTTTTTCTTTTTTTTTAATTTAACCTTTGTTGTGTTTTTTTTTTCAATTACCATTTAGTCCTATTATACCTCCTGTCCCCCCAGCAATCAACACACCGTTGCCTATGTCCATAAGTCCTTTTTCCTTTTTGCTCAGTCCTGCCACCCTCTAACCCCTCTGCCTCCAGTTGTCATCCGCTGTCCATCTCTGAGTGAGTCTCTGTTTTGCTTGTTAGTTCAGTTTGTTCATTAGATTCCACATGTGAGTGAAATCATATGGTATTTACTTTTCTCTGACTGGCTCATTTCACTTAGCATAATGTTCTCCAGGTCCATCCATGCTGTTGCAAAGGGTAAAATTTTCTCCTTTTTTATGGCCAAGCAGAATTCCCTTATGTGAATGTCCCATAGTTGTTTTATCCACTTAGCTATTGATAGACACTTGGGCTGCTTTCACATCTTGGCGATTGTAAATAAAGCTGCAGTGAGCATAGGGATGCTTATATCCTTTCGAATTAGTGTTCTGGGTCCTTCGGCTATATTCCCAGAAGTGAGATCATTAGATCAAAAGGCAGATCCATTTTTAATTTTTTCAGGTATCTCCATACTGCTTTCCGCAGTGGCTGCACCCGTCTGCATTCCCACCGACAGCGCAAAGGGTTCTCCTTTCTCCACATCCTCGCCAGCACTTGCTATTTATTGATTTATTGGTGATAGTCATTCTGACAGGTGTGAGGTGTTATCTCATTGTGGTTTTAATTTGCATCTCTCTGATGATTAGTGACATTGAGCATCTTTTCATCTGTATGTCCTCTTTGGAGAAGTGTACATTAAGGTCCTTTGCCCATTTTTTAATTGGATATTTTGTTTGTTTATTTGTTTATTTGGCATTGAGTTTTGTAAGTTCTTTAAAAATTTTGGATATTAACCCCTTATCAGATGGATCAGCGAATACGTTCTCCCACTCTGTGGGTTGTCTCTCTGTTTTGTTGATGATTTCCTTTGTTCTGCAAAACCTTTTTAATTTGATGTAGTTCCATTTGTTTATATTTTCTTTTATTTCTCTTGCCTGGGGAGATATATCCAATAAAAAAGTGCTATGAGTGATGTCCGAGACTTTGCTACCTAGATTTTCTTCTATGATTTTAATGGTTTTGGGTCTAACATTTAAGTCTCATCCATTTTGAATCCGTTCTTGTGTGTAATGTAAGAAGTTGGTCTAGTTTCATTTTTCTGCATGTATCTGTCCAGTTTTCCCAACACCATTTATTGAATAAAGTATTTTTAGCCCACTGTATATACTTGCTTCCTCTGTCGAATATTAATTGACTGTAAAGGTGTGGGTTTGTTTCTGGGCTCTCTGTTCTGTTCCATTGATCTGTGTGTCTGTTCTTATGCCAATACCACGTTGTTTTGATGACTATGGCCTTGTAGTATATTTTGATATTAGGTAGCATGATTCCTCCAACTTTGTTCTTCTTTCTCATGATTGCTTTGCTGTGTGGGGCCTTTCGTGGTTCCATATAAATTTTTGAAATATTTGTTCTAATTCTGTGAAATATGTCATTGGAATCTTGATAGGAATTGCGTTGAATCTATAGATTGCTTTGGGTAGCATGATCATTTTAATGATGTTAATTCTTTCTATCGTGAACACTCTATGTGCTTCCACTTATTTATATCTTCATTTTCTTTCTTCAGTGTCTTACAATTTTTCATGTACAGGTCTTTTACATCCTTGGTTAGGTGTATTCCTAGGTATTTTATTCTTTTTGAAACAATTGTGAATGGGATTGCTTTCTTCATTTCCCTTTCTGTTTGTTACACTGGCATATAAAAATTCAACTCATTTCTGAATATTAATTTTGTATCCTGCTACTTTGCTGAATTCATTTATCAGCAGCCTTCCCAAATGTGTACTAACTCTGAAGAAGGGCACAGAGTGGGGAAACCCAGGAGAAGTACTGTGGTTAAGAGTTCAGACCTGGGCTCAGCCCTCTTGGATTTCACTCTCAGCTCCCAACCCAGTTCTGCTGCTTACCAGCTGTTTGATCTTGTACGGGTTATTAACTGTCTGGTCTTGGCTTCATTATCCTGATAACAGAGTCTACCTCGTAGGAGTGTTGGAGGAATAACTCAGTTCACATGCATAAAGGCTGGCGGTTACTCAGTGTCGTATCTCCTTAAGAGAATGTGTGGGCCAGATGAACTGGACAATGAGCGTTACGAGAGAGTGGTCATCAGGGTTTGGGGAAGTTGAGGAAGATTTTTGATAAGGAATTGAATTGTTGAGATGCTAGGTCTTGGAGATATGTCATTTGAGTGGGCAAAAAGGAGGAAGAATGTCATGAAAAATGAAGTGGGATTAGATGAAATTCCCTTGTTTCTGTAATAATTTGAAGAATTCTGGGAACTCTCTTTCCATTACATATTTTTTAAGTTGGCATCTAGTTTTTCTTTATATTTCGGTATTTTTCAAATTGTCTCTGTTCAGTCCCCACCAGAGTTGAGGTAAGTGAGAGGAGGTATGCCATTGCCGCTTTTTTTTTCCCCCCCTAGTGAAAATGTGGTAACAAGAAAAGGAAGAACCCCATGCCTCCCTGGCAGGTCCATTTCAGGCAGAGGGTCTTGAGGGGCGGATATATACAGATTCCATATATATGGAATCATTTCCCCACTCTGTGCCCTTCTTCAGAGTTAGTACACATTTGGGAAGGACGATGATAAATGAATTCAGCAAAGTAGCAGGATACAAAATTAATATTCAGAAATGAGTTGCATTTTTCTATGCCAATATAACAATAAACATATATGTAGAATATATATGATTAAAGGTGCCTTGGAAAGGAGCATGTTTGGGAGTACAGGAAGTAGGTGAGTTCAGAATGACTGTCAGTTGGAGGGTAGGAGGACAGACCATCCTGATTATTTCAATATTCTTCCCTCCCATGTCCTACCTAGGCCAGCCCGAGCCTGAATTGTGGGGAAGGTAACAGAAAGCTCTGGGGTTGTGAGCTGTTTTACTCAACTCCCAAGAGAAGGCTTTAGTTAGACCTGCCTCTTTGGATTTAAAGAAAGAAAAAATGTTAACAATGCTAAATCAGAGCTTCTAAAAACCCTGTTGTTTCTTAAAATCAGTGTTTATTAGAAAAAACCAAAGAGAGCTCCCCAGTTTTCTAGTGTATCTTTCAGTTATTAGACCTTCAAGTATGTCATACTAAACTGGTACAATCTTTAATTAAAATTTGCAATCCATATGATCGAAATTTTGTACCTTTCATATTATGCATTTAGTTTTATGTCATTGTAAGAATTATTGAAATGAAAAGCTTAAAATAGGTCAGCTAGTGCCTAGCTTTTTGTATTGTGAGTTGATCAATAAGCAGTGATAGTTATTTATCCAGAGCTTTATAAATAAAACAAAGTGGTCCATTATCATTTTCTTAAATTTGAAACTTGGAACAAAATTTCCTAAAATTTGTATACATGAAAGCAGATGTTGAAATTTTCACTTGTGGAGAAATAATCAATGTGGATATTTACAGACCTGGAAATCAACTAGTACCTCAGAGGATAAAGTAGGTCTTATAGTGGATGATAAGTTGAGTAAGTCAACATGGAGAAAAAGGTCATTCAGTTGTGGGAATTATTACCATTTTTATTCTTGGTACTTTCAGATATGAGTACAATATTTTAAAAATATAGTCATGATAATATTTGATTTTTAGAAACATCATCTTCATGTTGACCTACTTAATTTATCATTTTTATGAGAATTGTTATTCAAGTATATGTGCTGAACTAAGCATTTAATAACCCTTAGTGTCAACTCCCAGTTAAGTTGGATAAGTTCACAAAAATGTCACAAAAGTAAATACATAGTGGGAAAGGTATTTTTATATTTTTCATGATTTAAATACAAAATGCTCTCAGAATTGGAGGGAAGATATTCAAAATTAGAACCTCTGTTTTTTTGCCAACTGTATTGTCCTACTTCTGCTATAAAGTGATACGGGCTCAGTCACCTTCTCTGTTCAGACACAGATCCAAAGAAAAGGGATTAGGACAATTACATCGATAGCAAGGCACCATTTTTGCCCAGGATCCTGCACTTTAAGGGCACTTATTGAAGACCTTATTTTCAATCTTAGCTAGTGTTTTTGGGGATTTATTTTATATCTCTGTCAAATTCCAGTTGAACTTTTGTTCGAAGATTTAAGCACCTCTCTTATGGTTCTCATCATCACTTCTCATTTTCCTAGGTGAATATGGGCCACGTGCTATTATTCCATCTTGTTGTAATGATTTGTCCTAATTGCACATTGAGCACCACGAAAAACGATATTTGATTCTTGCTTGGGTATGAGTGAGGCTCTCTTTGGCTCTTTCTCCCAAGCTGCTGCCTCTCACTGTTCATAACCATTTGAGTGAGGTGAGGGTGCAATCTGATTGATCAGATCTATTGCTTAGAAAAGCATACTTTGTATTTCAAAACTACTGGAATAATGTGGTCTGGAAAGGTGGAGAGGGTTGGATCAATTGAGATTCTTCAGTTCTAATAGATCCGATATAACAACGAAGAGCGGTGGAGAGGAGATTGTGCAGAGGAAATGACGCCTAGGATTCTTCAAAGGCCATCATCAGCTGCAGCTCAGAGCCAAGACCTCAGGCTTTCCATCTGCATTCCTTAGAGTCATTTCCCCCTCCTCGATGTTTCCTCCACCTCTGAGTTCCAGCATAGGGCGTGTGTCAGTTATCCTCCAGTGCTTCTCTCCACTCGCAGGAAGACCCTGCATGGTCTCCTGTTAAGCGGCAAAGTCTAGAGGACAGTGCCCTTTCTTTTCTCTCTACCCCTTCCTCATCCTCCCGGTAGGAGGTGGCCCTAAAGAAACCAACATCATGTCGACAGTGACTCTTCAGACCCTGAGGCTGTTGCAATCCTAAAGCATGTTCCCTGTGACACACCCTAGCCTGACCCTGACCTCTTGCCTACTTTTTGTTTCTTTTCCCTGCTTTCTTAGAAAACATTCTTCTATTAAAAATACTTCATAATTATTTTATTTATGTAATTTCAGAAGTTTCACACCTTTCAGATGTAAGGTAAAATTTCTCTGGAATCTATGCCTGGCCTCTATCCACTGCTCAAGAGAGGTGGCATAGATACCTATCCTCTCCTATGTTCTCTCTCACTCCTTCTGTGTCTGTCTGTCTGTCTGTCTGTCTCTCTCTCTCTCTCTCACACACACACACGATAAAGTACTGTGTTTGTGTCTGTTTTCAGCATAAAACTTACCATGATCTACAAGCACTGCATTAGTTTTTTACATCAGATCTTTCTTGGTCAAGACAGAGAGCTACCTCATTCTTTTCATTTCTTCCCATGTCAACTAACTTCTGCATGACGAGGGACATCTTAACCAATTCTGTTTAATAGTGATTCAGCACTTACTACATACCCAAAACATTGTATAAAAACGGAATGCAAAGATGGTGTGTGAAACAGTTTGTGTCTGTAAGAAGCCACCAGGCTCTAGAGAGGAAAACACACAGTTGAGGAAAGACTCTTAGCTTCTTTACAGCTTTTGGCCTGTGGACTGGCTCTGTTCATATTTTGCATTGCTTATGTTAACAAGGATAAACAGTCTTCATTCTCCTCTAAGGCATAAGCAGCAAGCAATGCTGCTTAAAATAAGGGGAACTTATTTTTCTTTGTTGCAACCTGGGAATGGCATCACCCTGCTACCCCCCATGGACTACTTGCATGAGTAGGTTCGATTTGCTTTCCCAGGATTGAAACCATAGCCATTCATGCTAAGGTAGAACTACTTTGGTAAAAATACCTTTTGCTGCTACCTACCACAAAGACCTAGCAGACCACTGGACCCGCGGGGCCTGTACCCCTGCTTCCCAGAGGGTTCACTCTCAGTCCTGTGAGCTGCTTTGGGAGTGGCATCGTGTGTACTCCTTGGGGGAATCTTGATGCAGAATAAGTCAACAATGCTTTCTCTCCCTCACACATACTATATTTTAAAAGTAATGCTTTATCTTTGAGAACTCAGGGATACCTCTTTGCTTTTATTACCATTATAGGTTTTATTTGGTTTGTTCACATACATACATTAACTTTGATCTTATTTTAAAAGTCTAGGCACAGAATATAATTAATGTCTTGCTGAATTTTGAATGGAGATAGAGGCTCCTTTTAAAGGAGCTTAAGTATTTATTGCCACAACAGGATCTGAGCATAACACTGAGCTTGAGAAAGATGATTTTCTCAACGGAAATAATTTATTATTGCTAGAGGTAATGTGAAATTATTTATATTTTCCAAAGCGTGATTTCTGTAAATATTTTGCAGAAATACATGACTTGAAATTAATGATGCCCTCCTTTGTTAAGACTTCATTTCATTTTGTGTATTTTGTTGACCCCTGAGAGACTATCCAGTCTAGAATGGAGAATATACAAAGCAGTGCTGAAAACCCTACCAGTGCTTCCAGTAGATTAGAGTTTACTTGTCAGCCTCTGTTTTCCCCGATGCTACCGTAGTACTGTCATCCCTAGTGCTACATTTTGCGTTTGGAGCATTTTGGTTCATTTGTAGAAGCTTGTCTATTAAAATTTAATATACAATCCATTTGGTTTTTTAACAACATTTTGGTTAATCTAAGCATTCTGAAATGAAAATTTGCATTTAAAGTAATATATTTCCTAGTTCAGAGAAGATACTGTTATTCTGTCATCTGTGTATGTGATGTTTTTAAACTTCCCAGTAATAATGGGGATATATTTGGATCAGCTGTCTTGGCAGGTTCTTCTGGTAATTCTCAGAAGGAAATATATGTGTACATTTAACTGGCAGAGGTTAGTGATCCAGATTATGTCCGTAAAGCAGGGGGGAAAAGCACCCCTTTCCCCACCCATGCAGACCATGCTCATAGTAGCTTTCTAAACGGAGTAAGGCACTGAAGTTAGCTCTCATGGAGGTTGTTGGATTGGAAGAGCAACGTCTACCAGAACAGCACTTCGCGAGCATTTTGAAAATACTTCAGCCTGCTCAATATCGTTACCATATTATTATTTATGCTTTATAATTTCCAGTGTTATTTTCACATAAATCTATAGTGTCTGGACCAGCTGCATTTACATTCTTTTCCACAAATCTCACAGATTCAAACTTCCGTTCTTTCACTGTTTCCTGTCACCTTCCATAAGCTCTGGGAATTTTTCTTGGCTCCTAGAAAACGCCTCCCTTACTCCCTTCTTCCCCTCCCCGTTTTTTCTTACATAGCCTTCTGTCTAAAGAATGCTGGTTCTCAGCACGGGGTGACAGAATGTGTGTGAAGAGTAGGAAGAAGTAGGTAATGAATAACAACTGCAGGTAAGTGTCCAGTAAGTGTCTTAGGATCTCAGAAAGCTTCAGCTGTGTGAAATAAGTAGGTCCAGATGTTCCTCTTTTGACCACTTTCTTAATTGCTCTCCTTCTTCGAAGATCCTGTCATATCTCTTACAAACACTTGATCTGTATAGAGTATTGGGTTTCTTCATAACTCTTCTCTCCATCCCTGAAATAGACCCAAAGCTTTACTGAGGATCTGACAGTGCAGTTTGGGGCAGCATGACAGAAATTAGCAAACACTTTAGGCTTAATCAAAAAAAAAATATCTGACACATCAGGGACTTCTTCAAGCTGTCCTCTGCTTTCCATAGCAAAGGGCACAATGAATCACTCTATAACAAAGGGCCCTAAGGGATACAGATTCAATTAAAATTGATTTAACATCTGGGGAGCTCATCTGGGGAGCTCTCCAGATTATACTCCAAAGTACTAATATGGTAATATCAGTTTCAGCCATAAATCATCTCATTGGATCTCCTGTCTCTTTTCCTAGATATAGATCATGGGCAATAATACACTGTCTCTTGAACCAACAGAGTATAAATGTCACTGCTCATAATTTCCAGTGTGTAAGGAGAGAATGATGAAGAAGTAGGCTCTAATGACTCTGTTGGGGCGTGACAGTGCAGACAAGAGGTGGACTGACCTGCAGTGGGGCTGACCTTTCTCATTTAATGTCCTCTTTCCCCTCTAGAACTCATTGGAGAATCACTTGCATGTTATATTTCATCTACATTTATCTCCACCGCTCTCTTCATCCTTGTGTTGTTAAGTTATATCTTCTCCTGAATAAATGTTATCTACCATCTGATATTTTTTTTTTAAAAAAGGTGAATTGTGACACTAGCATATGAGAGATGGTAAAGATAGAAGATAGAAAACAGGAAAATATATATAACTTTGGAAGGAGTTCTGGATAGTATATTGAAGAAAAGTGGTCAATTAATTAATTTCCTTCTATTGTGTATGTTCTTTTACATTTAGGAATAGAAGGGCAGTCTGTGGAAGTTTCCAATATTGTGGACATCCGAAAAGAACATAACCGTGAGATTGCAATGAGAATTACTTCTAGCATAAACAGTCAAAATAGATTTTATACGGACCTAAATGGATACCAGGTAATTTTCCTTTAAAATGTCTAAGTAATAATTATGTTAGTGCATAACTATTGGTAATGGGCTAGTTAATTTTGGATCCTTTGAAAAATATGCTTACGGGTGCAACTTATTTCTGAAATTGAACTGAATTTTAACAGCTACGTGAAGATTCTGTACTAACCAGATTCCAAAAATTATGACAAATATCTGACAGACTATTTTGTAGATCATCTGTTTGAAAGAATTGATTTTTTCAAAGAAAGATTTGGTGACTGTTATCCATGTTAAATACACTGATGTCAAAATGTGTATGAATTTATGTAATAATAAGTAACCATAGTTAGGGATTGATGGAGTATATCTTTTTCTCCTCATAAGGAATTGACCTGTGCATATTTAGCTTATTCTATGTATATTTTTAAACATATACTCTAATATATGTGGGCTCTTTCAAATTTCAGGAAAACTTTTCCTCTTTTTTCATTGGAGTGCATATCTGTGTACCTTTATACACATACATATATGTGCACAGACAGCATAGTAAAACATTTACTTAGGAATATGAGTAGATATGTATTTAATCAAAATTTTTTTGAAATAGTAATAAGAAAATTGATTTATAAAAATTTTTCAGATTGTCAGTTCTCTAATTTAATATAGCTCTTTTTGATTGTTACCTAAATCACTGCATTCAGAGTGTATATGTGTTACGATGTATCTTTAAAATAATACTTTTAAAAACATTAGCATCTTTTTTCATACATTGGCATTTTAGAAATTTCTGGCGATAAAGAGAAATAATTTCACAATAAATGCTTTTCCTTTTTCTGATTTTCAACTGGGATGAATAGACAGGATTGTGATAATTTTCTCTTCTACGATTTCCTGCAAAAGTTAAATTTAAACCTTGTCCAAAACCTAAAAATTGCAACATACATTTTGAATGAACATGTTAATCTTACTACAGCTGTTTGGTTTTCAAATGAAGCCCCTGCTTTATGGTGATTCATTTTCTTTGCATGTAAAAAAAGGCATTTCTTAAAATCTAGAAGCAATTATTTGTATGTGTGGATGTATACATGAGTGAAAAAACAGTAAAAATGAATAAAAATGTGGATTTTCTTAAGGATTGAACATTTGAATAAATAAGAAAATATTATTTTTAAACCTATAACCTAAGTATTTATGCTTTTAAATAGACTTTTTTTTAAGGTTTGGAAAGAGTGGTACTTGGGCAAGGCTAGAACTCTAGATCTACAGGTAGGGAGTAAGGGTAAGAACTACACAATTGTGAGTTTTAAATATCCTTTTTATAAGTATATGAGTTCACTGGAATGCAAGATCAGGATTGTAAGGGGAAAATGGAGAATTCTTTGCAGCTGCCTTTTTAAAAAACATTTTTTAAACATTTTATAGTTGTTCCTTCGTCAGTTTATTAATTTCCTCCTGGGACTGTGATAAAAATTACCACAAACTGGGTGGCTTAAGACAACAAAAATGTATTCTCTCACAGTTTTGGACACTAGAACTCTGAAATCAAGGTGGTGTCAGCAGGGCCACACTCCCCCCAGATGCTCTAGGGAAACACACTTCCTTGCCTCTCCTGGCTCCTGGTGGTTTCAGGCCCCCGTGGGGACTCCCTGCCTTGAGACACATCCCTTCAGTGTGGCCTCCACTGCCACGTGCTGTCTCCTCGTGTCTCTGTATGTGTCCTTCTGTGTCCTAACTTTCCTCCTCTTACAAGGATAGCAATCATTGGATTAGAGCACAGCCTAATCCAGTCTTAACTTGATTACATCAGCAGGGACCTTATTTCAAAATAAAATCCCATCCCTAGGTTGTGGGTGGGAATGAATATGCGGGGCTCTATTCAGTACAACCAGTAAGTTGAAAGACATACTGTAGAGTGTGAGGATTAAAGATCTTATCTGTGAAATGCCCAGCACAGTGCCTGGGGTTAGTGGGTTCTCAGTACACGTTAACTCTTATGTTAACTTCTTCTTTGCTTGAGTTTCATGTCAAACTTTTATGAGTTTAAAAGAAGAGATGGCATTATTATATGATGTGAATACGATTCCTGATAACAGTCTCTGTTTAATGCCTCCTCCTGATGTTAGAGTGAGTCTCTAAAGTTAGACTTGTATGACATGCAATCACATACTAGATGAAGAAAAATTGGAATTTGGAACTATTTACATTGAAACCAAGCAAGAGGAGCAAGCACTGAGTAGTTTTTAAATATAAATATGCATTTGATTATTATAATGTAATATGTTAGGGTATTTGATGGGGAGATCTAGCGTATTTATTAAAATTGATTTTAGAAGAATTATAAGAGATATTTCTTGAAAGGGGATAAGGAGCTACAATGCTTAGCATTCATTACAAAAGCAGTATGTTAGATTTGGATGAGAAATGAATACTTAATACCTTTATAATTTTTATGCAAATAGTGGAGAGCTAGGAGACTTTTGTTAAGGATATTTATTCTGAATTTAAATAGGAATGCTTATTTTAAAAACCCAGACAAGTTCTAAATCTCTTTCAAATCATTTTCTAAGATCCTTATGATTTTATTTTTTATATTGTTTTGAAGGACGTTTTATGTTTTAAATTAGTTCTAACCTTGAACAAGAAAGGAAGCTTTTTCTTCTTTGGAAGAAAAAGCCATCTATAGTCAATACTAATTTTTTAAAGTACCTATGTAAATATCACTCGATTGTTTTTTCAAAAAGAGAATTATATGGTCTTACAGATTCAACCTAGAATGACAATGAGCAAATTGCCTCTTCAAGCAAATGTCTATCCCATGACCACAATGGCTTATGTCCAGGAGGCCGAACATCGCTTGACTCTGCTCTCTGCTCAGTCTTTAGGTGTATCCAGTTTGAAAAGTGGTATGTATTGTTTAGGTTTCTTTTTTTCTCCTCTAAGTTTTAGTTACAAGGGCATGGTTTTTCTGTTGGCCACATGTATTAATTATCATCTCCAATCTCCAGTCACCAGCTTTCTTTTGAGAACCAGACTATAAGTTAATTTTGGGTTTTGTGAGAACAGCATTAAATGATGGATTTCTTCAATCTGAGGTGAAGAACAGGGACCTAAAATTCTGTGAAACCGATTTGTTTTTCAAGATAATTTACCTCTCCTGATGACCCTTTATTTGTAGAATAGGCTATTCTCGTGATTAAATGGATGCAGAACCTCCGATAACTTTAATTTAAGTTTCTAAGGTGAAGGTTGCAGTTCAAACAAAGATCCTTCTCTGATTCGCATTCTTCTGCACTTCCACCTGAAAGAAGAAATGTAGATGATACAGATAGGGGTAAAGAGGTGACAGACATGACTTTAAGGATTCCAAAGGAGAGAATGAAGTGGAGGAAGAAAGTAGTAGATAGTGATTAATTTTGTAAAAAGTGTCCATTGGGAGACTTTTTTCTTTTATGATACATATTTTTAATTATCATTTACAGGTCATCAGTAGCTCTTTGTACATGCAAAGAGTTGCTAAGATAAATGTCTTAAGGAGCCAGGCAAACATACAAGTGCAGGTGCCTGGCGTATCATTTGACACAAACCCACTTTTTATATTACAAATATTCTGTACTTCCACACACACACAAAAAACATACATACTACTTCTCATTTTTCTTTGTGGCCTTTATTAGACAAAATTATGACATCATGCCATAAAGACACGAGTGCAGTTATAAAAATAATAATGTCCATACGTCAGGGATTTGGTCAGAATGATGGGCAAATTGGAGAACACATTCCCCATGTATAGTGGGGCAGCCACTGCTTAGTGCCAGTACGCGGTCTCTATGGGGAAAGGGGCCCAGTGTGGCCAAATGTTTCAGTTTTTGAAGAGCCCAGAAATCTGGAATTTTATGTGAAGTTGCCCAATCTGTAAATATTGACTTAATTTTCTCAGTATCAGAACATAAAACATCTTTGTGCCAGATGTGACTCTTGACCCACTCATTTTTAAATCCTGCCTTAAATTCTCAAAGGTGGGCTCCAAACACGGATGAGTCATGAGGACTCAAACAGTCATGAGCCAAGCAGTATTATCTCACTTCCCAGATAAACATAAGCTGAAAGATAAAGCCCCCTGCCCCCGCTGTAGTCACCCAAATACCCTAGAGTTTGAGTAGCTACAAACATAAAAATAATTTGAGTACAGCTCAGAACATGATTACTGTTACTTACTATATGAACTCACATTTGGAGGCAGGGAAAAGAGTAATTGCCAAGAGATTGATGTACTAATTTGGCTGTGAAGTGATCAAACTCTAATTGTCCTCATGGGCAGGGAGACAATTAGTCTCAGTGCCTGAGGAGCAAGTTCTAGAAGTTTCTCTTTAAAATACAGAGGTAGTAACAATGAAAATTCAGCCATCGCTGGTCATTTTATGTACTAGATACCGAAACTAAGAAGAAACTGAAGACTATGTTTTGACTATGTAAGAGTAATAGTTATTAAAATCTTCTTTGTATTGCTCTTGTACGCTGAACAATCATTTAATAAGTAACAAATTTGAATGAATGGGTAGATGAATATATGTTTATTTTTCAAGAATATAACTTTACTTTTTTTCCTAGTATAATCTCAAATATATAAATGTGACTGGATTTCTTTTTTTGCTTGTTTTTGTAGTTTGTAATCTCATAGCCTAACAGCTAGCTTATAATTTAAGTTAGAGGAGATGTAGCCATTATTGCACAGCAAATGAAGGAACCACCTGTGACCATTTTTGAGCTAGAAGGGACAGGACCATGGTGATGCCATCACATAACCTCAGGGAAAAGGGGATTCATGGTAGGAGTTACCAAACCCTAGGGCTCCTTCAGAGAATCACTGCATATCGAGTAACCTAAACCGTATTTCAAGTCCTGTGTAGATGCTGCCCTTCTGTATTTGTTTCATTACTCCATGTGAGATGTTAATTTCATAATGAACCTTATAAACATTTTTATATTCCAAATGCTGATACCAAAAGTTTAGGAGGCTTAATTTACTCTTTAGATTAATTTTTTTAAAGTTTAGGTTAATTCTTTTTTTAAAGTTTTAATTTTGATCTGCCCTGTTTTAAATTTCTTAGCAGTTTTTAACTGGACATTAATGCAGAAAAGCAGAAATATAAATCATGTGTTATGAATTTATATTGACTACTTTAAGCCATTATTGAGAAAAAGTTGTATAGATATGTCTCCTTGACTAGAGGAGAAATTTAAATCAAGACCATACCTGTACTTACATGGTCCTCAATGAATGTTTTTATTAAATAACCCTGGCCAGTTTTTTTTGTTTGTTTCTTAGGTCAGATTGAAGTTATCATGGATCGAAGACTCATGCAAGATGATAATCGTGGCCTTGAGCAAGGTGTCCATGATAACAAGATTACAGCTAATTTATTTCGAATACTACTAGAAAAAAGAACTGCCGTGAATATGGTAGGAAAAAAGATAACTTGTCACCCACAATTTGAAATTACGACTTTCCACTTTTATATTTTATAGTTTTCAGTATTGAGATGTTCATAATAGATTTATCCTATATTCATAAGAAAGAGAATTTCAGTTATATATACATATATCCATACACACAACACATAGATACATATGTACATATCTATAAATCTATCTGTATAAATGGTAAGATTGGCATTAGGCCATTTTAATTTTTTTCTTATTACATAGATAAAAAAATAAGGTTAAGGAATCACTTTGGGTGAAATTTCCCGAAATTATTTTTGAAAGAGTTGAGTTAAAGAATAGAACTCAGTACCATATTTAGGAGATTAAGTTTGATTAGTAAAATGGATTTGAAACCTTCATATCCTTATTCTTGTCTTAGACTCATCTATCGAAAATGAATGTACTTGTCTGTCTTCTTGTTCAGTTTTCATTCTTCGAAGCAAAAATCCAGCATTCCATGATGAAGTCTGGCCAAAGCTCTGCTGGACACGAACCAGCCTGACAATAAGGCGCCTCAGAGTCCTTTATAAATTACTGATTCCCACCTCAAGTGGCACTAGACATGACTCTTTTTCTCTCACTTAACTCTCCCACTTTCTCCACTCACCATTTCAAATCTTTCCTGCTATTTCAGCCAGCGACCTCACTGTCTCCTTTAAAGACAGAACAGCCGTTTGACATTGCTCACTGTTCTAGATATCAAGCATCAGCTCCCACCCTTTCTTTCTTCCCTCATGTCACAGTAGAGATACTTACCTTCTTTTCACGGTAGGCCAGTCCCTCCACTCGTCCTTGGAACTTGGCCTAATCCCTCCCCTCAGGATCCTGTTACTAGGTATTCTTCCTCCTTATTCCTCCCTGCCCCTCAAAGGAAATCCTTTCTGTTCCCTTTTAAACACTTTATTTTCCCCCATTAAAACTTAAAACAGAAAACAGCCCTCAGTCAGACCCCCATTTCCAGTTTCCCTACACTACTGTCCTATCTCCCCTACCCTGTTGAGCCAGAGTTTGAGAAGAGTTTATCTCATCACGTCCCTCTCACACTTAATTCATTTCAAACTGGCATTAGCCTCCATCATACACTCTTGCCAGTGTAGATGCAGCAGATGTTTTCAATTGTTCACTTACTTCACCTTTCAGCAGCGTTGGACACTGACCATTGTCAGTTCTTAAACACTGTCTAGCCAGGGCTTCCATGGTACCACATTCGGTAGGTTTTCTGTCTTCCTCTTGGGCAGTTCTTTCTCTGTATCTCTTACAGTTCTCTAGACATTAAATATCAGGGCTCTTAAGGCTTGGCCCGAGGCCTCTCCCCTTCTCATATAAACATATAAAGTTCTCCCTCTGCAATCCCTCCTTCTCTCCTGGCTTTGGTGACCACCTCTATGCGGATGGAACCCACAAGGGCATATCCCATCTACCTAGTTACTTCCTGATATTTCTTTTTGTGTTTCTAATGACACCTCAAACTCAACATATCAGAAATCGCTCTCATGATCTCCCTACCCCGCAAAACGTACCCTTTTCAGCATTCCCTCTCTTGGTGACTAACCCCACCTTCCATCCAGTGCCAGCCACCTAGGAGTCATGTCTCATAGACCCTTCTCCCTCACCAGCCCTTTCCTCATAACAGCGACCACCAGTAACTTGGCTATCTCATTGCCTAAATGGTTCAAATTTGTTAACTAGTTTACTTCAAACACCCTCATCTCAACTAACATCATCCATGTCCTGGATCTAGCCTTTATATCCACTGTGCTGTCCTCTGTCTGCCGTATTTTTTTCTTAATCCAGGAAGCAGAGTGTTTGTTTTTTCAAAAGCATATCTAACCTCATTGCCCTCCTGCTTAGCTCATCTAATGTCTTCTCACTGCTTTCAGTATAAAAGCCAAAACCTTCTCATGGCCTGTAGGACCCCTCATGATACGGACCCTGCCTGCCCCTCTCCTCATTGAGCGTGACTCCCACGATGTCCGCCCTGAGCCCAATAGTTTCCTTTCTGTCCTAAGTACTTCCCATGCACCCTGCCCCCACAGCACCTTTGTACATGCTTTTCTTCCTCTTTGCCCAGGGAACTCGGTTCTAATTTAGATCAGAGCTCACTTCGTCAACTACTGCTGCTTGTGCAGATCAGATCCCCTTCCTCTGTGCTCCCTTCTCCATGCATGTCTCCTTCATGTGTGTGTGTGTGTGTGGTTATTGGATCATTATCTGTCTTTTCCTTTGGACAGTAAATTTGCTGAAAGTACGGTCTATATCTTTCTCTGCTTCTAGGTTGTTCCTGGCAGAGGGACCATCCAATATAATGGGTTGACCAAAAAGTCCGTATGGTTTTTTTTCGTGAAATAAAAGACACATTTTTTTCGTTTTTCACCACTAACTTTATTGATTTGGATATTTTGGGTATTTCTGTTATCTCCTGTGTGGTATAATGTAGATTGTTCTCAATTAATGTCTCTATTTGATCGCTGTCAACTTCAACTGGTCTACCTGACCGTGGAGCATTGTCCAGCGAGAAACCTCAAGCACGAAACTTTGCAAACCACTTTTGACTCATTCGAGCAGTCACAGCACCTTCTCCATATGCTGCACAAATCTTCTCTTTCTGAATTTCAGTTGTGTTTTTACCTTTCTTGAAATAGTAAAGCGTAATAGGCCAAAAATGTATATTTTCTTCCATCTTCAATATTAAAATGAGTGCACAAAAATTCACCAAGTTTGATAAGTTGGTTTGTTGTTTTTTTTTAATGCTTGGTGATATGACAGCTGTCACAATACAATCTAACAAAATTGTTTCGAATGATGTTAAAGACTACTAAGTGCTACTAGAGCCATCTCACAGAAAAAAAACAACGAATCTTTTTGGTCAGCCCAATATACTGCATGAATGAGCACCCAGATGCATCAGTGAATGAACTGTGACGGCACACTGCGCCACTGTATTTAGCGTGCTCACTGCCTACTGCCTTGTCATCATGGGCATGTTCTAGTCTCCATATTAGGTTCCAGGGACTTGTCTATTTCATTTTCCTGTGCCCTACAGGACCTCCTTGCCTGTGGTAAGAATCCGTTAAGTAAAATACTAGTTGACCGAATGAAATGTAACAGCTAATTAAAGCAAAGAATTCTTCCAATATCTAGAATTTTTCAGGAAAAAGATTTTGATATCAATTTTAGAAGGCAGGATTTACACTAGTTCTTGGGACTCATGGTTTAAATCAATTACTGACAAGATAACTTAGGGAATCTGTTGGAGTGCTGGCAGCTACTGTCTTTTTCTCCTCAAAATGTTTCTGGCTTTTATGGTTTTTCTTTCTATGTAGACACTGATTTGCAAAACTCTCTTAACTATGGCAATAAGACTTTTCATGTCAGATCTATAAAGCTTTAACTTAGAAGTTAAATAATTTGTTTATTCCCATTCAAAACTCCTTAGAGGCTAATTGATTTAAATTTGATCCAATGTTTTTATAACCCTATGTTGGTTAAATTTTTCTTTTGCTCAGCTATAGATTCTTAGGCTTAAATCAATAATTTCTTTTAAGTAAAAAATGAACTAGAGAAGAGAAAATACATTTTAATTTTTAGTGAAATTGATTTTTTAAAAAAGGTTACATACAATATAACTTAAATCCTCTGAAGGTGTTTTTATGTTCAAGTCAGGCTTTAAAATTTAAAATATTGATGGCAGAAACAGAGATGGGAAGATGCTGGCACAGGAAGGCATTTTAATGGGAAACCTTGAGCCTGTCAGAGCCTCAGTGGAATAATCCTGAGTGACTAAATAGAAGTGAGACCTGTTGTCCAGTGTTCCACCGGGAGGCGGTGAGAATAAGGACTAGAATGATGTATGGATGTCCAGCAGAGGGCTGTGGCTACGTGAGGTTGACCATCACCTATGATAATGAGACAGAAGTGAAAAATAGGAATCATCTGTTTGGCATTGACATTTACTCCCACCACCTTCCTGCTAGCAACTGCTGTAGTAAAGGGTGCACTCACCTAGACTTAAAAGTACTGGAAGCATTCAGGTGTTACAGTTGTAACATTTTACCTCTGGTTATCAGTTCTTTACATACAAAGAAAGGAAGTTAGGAGAGATAGGATAAAAAACTCAAAAGTTGACAAAGCTGAGGAGAGTGATGGCGTAAGGGAGGTTGGTCAGGTTTAAGGGCAAATACTTAAGCTAGGTGACCAGGGGGTCTGTAGTGAACATTACCCGAAGGCCACCGAGAAGCCACAACTCAGCTCCAGCTGACTGTTTCCACGTGGGAATGTGAAGACCCAGTGTGACTTGAATTTCCAGTGTTTTGGGTAAAAATTTTAAAAAACAAGTTAATAGTTTTGGGGAGTTTTTATTATTGTTGACAATTTTAATGTGAAATCCCCTGGACTTTTTTTTCTACTATTGAGACTTGGCTGGAAAACAAACAACTTTTTAATATCATCCAGACCTACCAAAATATCTCTATAAGCAAATTAGGCCCACAAACTACCAGGCTTTTCAGCTCTGTGCTGTATATTTATCTCTAAATCTTTAGATTCAATATATTTTCATTCCTTCTCCTTTTTCCTTCTGTCTTTTTCCTCCATCCTCCCCCCCCCCACACAATATTTTTCTCTCATTTATTTATATTGCATTTGCTTGTTAAATTAATAAGTGACATTGAACAAACATTATCAGATTCTCACCATGGGTCTGGTCATACTGAATGAAAAGGTGACCAAGCAATGATCCCTTACTATCTTATATAATTCAGCAGGTTTTGATGTGGGTGAAGTGGAAACCTTTGATGTTTAGGGGTCAGATGACCCAGGTGGGCCTGAGGAAGGGCACCAAGGAGCCTGGCAGGAAGTTCGACTTGTGAAATAAGAGCTGGATGGAACCCAGTGGAGAAGATCTCAGCTTGGTGTGGTTTGGATCAGAATGTGCCTAAAACTATTTTAATTTCACACATGCTGCAAGGAGAAAACTAGATTTGCATAATCTGAAGCCTTCCAACCATCAAGAAACCAAATAATGTTTATAATAGTATATTACTACATACAAGGCCAGGGACTTCATTTAGAGCTCAAACTCTTAAACATGTTTTACAAACTTTGGGTTTATCATAAGGGTTATAGTTATAAGATTACCTATCCAGGAGATTAATCAAAACAGTGCTAATTTCAACAGTTAAATATCTTGTTGAGCCCCTGTTGCCACAGATATGTTAAGAAAGTGTGTGAATGTTGGAACGTGGGCCGCTTCCTGCCGTGCTGTTTGTTCATGGTGCTCTTACGGCGCCGAACCACCACTCTTCTATTAATACAAATGCCTTTCCCTTATCTCGCTTAGGACTGTAAATGGGTAAGATCTTGAAATCACAGAGTACTTATGACATTGTTTCCTTTGACAAGAAAACTTTTCGTGGACGTGTTTTTCAGTCTGAATCCTGTTTTTTTAAACCCAAAACTAGTTAAAAGGGGAAGGCTTATACTTTTGGTTCCAAGGGGCATTCTGTTTCTTCTAGAAAGTTGGATGGGTGTCTAGGGTAGCTGACTACATGAGATCCACCTGCAAGGGAGTGGCATTAAGTATCATCTTTCTGGGGCCTCATCCTGCCTAGGAGATCTATGCTTTTTGAAAGTTCCCCAAGCCATTCTGATGTATGATCAATTTGGAGGAAGCACTGAAGATCAGATGAATTGGTTTGGGTTTGGAGGAAAGGTATACATGCACATTATGGCTTCTAACACACAGATAATCCATCAGGAAGCCCCCCACCTTCTCACTCAGGTGTCCAGGGAGTCCCCCAAGAGAGCTTAGAACAAAGCCAGATAGCTCATGCTGAATGGCTCTTGACCTAGCCTGGACTTAATGCCTGCCGACTCCAATAAGGCAGGTGTTTTCCTTTGTGTTAGAATCTTTTATCTCTTACTCAAAGGTGATTTGTCAGCAATTCTGACCTAGATTATGAAGCCCTTTGATCTTGGAGAGCATTTAAAGTGTCTTGTTGAAAATGTTCCCTCTCTATTAATGTTATTCTACAAGTTGCATTGAATTTCAATATTGTTGGAGAATATTATTGTATATGCTTTATTTAATCTTTCCTTTAAAAATGTGGCATGGATACATTTTTTTGACAAGTCTTTCAGACCTCACATTTTTTGTCAGTATCTTAATATTTCAGTGTCCCTCTGCTGCCTTAAAAATTTTTTTTTCTCTCTCCCTGGTCTAAGTTGTAATGACATATACAGTTCGCTGCTGGCAAGATGCTTGTCACTCTTCACTAACACCCTCTGTTCAATGCTAATCTGACATTCTGAATTTTAAGCTCTGTATCTTCTGTAAGTCCTATCTTTTCACACAGATAAGTAGCCAAACCTTTCATTTGGAAAAAGGATACAACATCAGAAGATATCAGTGAAATAGTCATTTTAAAAAATCAGATACAAAATTAAATTTACCACAAATGTCACCGGTGAACAAAAGACCTTTCTACATAAATTATTTTCTCTTCTTAGTGCTTTTCTGTGTCTGCTTTTACACATTAGGTATTATTGGTTAAGGTTTTGCTTAGTCATTGATTTAATTAATTATATTTGTCATCCACCATATGTATGCCCCCAGCCCTGGTAGACTTATTTAATGTTAGAACATGCTGAAATGCTTGTCTACAGTATACATCATAGCAAAGACTGAAGTATTTTTAATTTATACTGAATAATTATGTATCATATAAATGTGTGATAACTATTATAGAACATATATAATAGTTCCTGTTTGGGGTATAAAGTAGAGTAAAGCAGTTGACAGTGATTTATTCAATTTAAAGAAAACAGATGCTCTAGATATACCACCTGTGTTATTAAAAGCCTTATTCATTTTGAGAGTTTAAAAAAACCCTGTCACTGGGTAACATTTATGAAACATAGCTTGGTATCAACACATAACTTTATGGTCTAGTTAAGTGTGTAAATGAAACCATGAGAACGTGATGAGTAAAACCTGAGGGGAAGAGATAACATTTGATGATGTGCAAGATACATGACTATCTCCACCCGTCGACATGGAGAGTTTTGTGGTAGGTTGAGAGTTTCATGTTTGTGGAAGATGTCAGGATTTTAGAGCGACAGAAAAGAGATATTGCTAACATATAAATTATGTGGACATTATTCATTTCCTTATATTTCTTGGTAATCTGTAATCTGCTATGCATTTTCTGCAACCGTTATTTATAAAATATAAGAAAATCAAAGTATTTATACAGTTTTATATTTCTTTCTATTTAAATCCTATCAGGTAATTCAGTTAATATCATGAGAACTACAAATATGTAACTCTTAAGAATTTTTGTGTTTTTTTTTTCTTGATAGGAAGAAGAAAAGAAGCTGGTCAGTTATCCTTCTCTCCTTAGCCACCTAACTTCTTCTTTCCTGAATCACCCTGTCTTAACAATGACGGAAAAGATCCCCATGCCCACCCGTCAGCTGCTGGGTGAATTCTCCCCGTTACTGTCATCTTTCCCTTGTGACATTCATCTGCTTAATCTGAGGACAATACAATCAAAGGTATTTCCCAAAATCTATAGAAAATTACTTTTTGTAGTATACCTGGTATAGGGGGATGTGAAGAAGAAAAAATACTGTAAGTTTTACTATACATCAAGGACTGATTAAGAGAACTTCAGATTTTGGCAAAACGATTACACCTTTAATTTGCTGTTCAGTGGTTTAAAGCATACCCCAATACCTATGCATTTCATTCTCAGAAAAGTTCTGCGTGGTGAGTGGGGTGGCCATAACACCTTCCTTGTTTTTATGGATGAGGAAACTAAAACTGTCCTGTGGTCACATAATTTACTGCAGGTGGGAGAACCAGGCCTTAAGATCAGCTGTTCTGGCACATTCCCTTCGTTTCTCCTTGTTAGCCGGTGTTTCTCGGGCATTAAGAAGTAAACCTCACATTTCATTCTGTAGCAGAGGCTTTGTTCACTCGCATCTTTCTCCTGGAAATCACTGCAGCCCAAGCAGCTGCGTCGAGAATCAGACTATTAGGAGAGACAAAAATTTACTGAAGAGAACAAGGAGGGTAGGTTTTATTAGCTATGAAATTTTAATTCAGTTAGACTGCTTTATTTTACAAGCTGGGTGGGGCAAAAAGTGGGTTTACAGTTGTGAGTACGTGAAACAGGGTTTATTCTTGTATTATTATTTATTAATTATTATATTACTTTCCATACAAACAACTGTAAACCTACTTTTTCCTCACCCTGTATATGTCTACATTTAAAGTCAGTAATTGCATTGGAAAAGAATAAAGATTAGACATTCGATATCATTTTTGTGTTTTGTGGAGCTGTTTGGTATTGTGAACTGACATGGCGGCAGTAGTAAGTGGTGTGGACTCTGTGAGAAATGTCTTATAATAAACGGCCTGAATATGAAAAGAAGAGAACATTCATGTTTGAAGACAACACAACAGACAAAAAATGTTTAGTTGAAGAACAAACCACTTAAGCCTTGGCCAGGTAGCTCCGTCGGTTAGAGCATTGTCCAGAGGCACCAAGGTTGTACGTTCAGTCCCTGGTCAGGGCACGTACAAGAATCCACCAGTGAATGCATAAATATGCGAAACAACAAATAAGTGTTTCTCTGTTTCCCTTTCTTTTCCTTCCTTTCTCTTTGTAAAATAAATAAATTTAAAAAAAAAAACAAACCACTAAAGCAAACCAAGTATAAGAATAAATTCCTACAAATTTGGACAATTAGGGCTTTTAAAATTCTATGTTCAAGATAAAGACCTTAACGCCTGACTATGTAGGAAAACATATATGGCTTGTAATAATGAATACAAGTGAATGCTAAAGGCCTGTATGCATATCTCTATGTGTCACAAGGCCATATGATCGTGTGAGTGAACCTGTAGGTTTTATCTCACACCTGCTAGGTGTCAGTACTGCTAAACGTACGAGGGATCTAGCCATGAACAAAGTAGACAAAGGCCGCTGCCTTTCTGGACCTTAGATTGTAGTGGGAGAAGAAAAAGTAATTAAAGAAGAAAAATAAAGGAAACCTTTAAGATGTTAGATGGTGGTAAGTGTTATGGAGGAAGAAAGGGAAGGAATGGCAATCCTAGAAGGTAATACAAGTTTGAATAGAGTGGTTGGAGAGGACCTCACAGAAACAGTGATAATGAGAAAAAATATGGAGGAGGTCAGGGAATTGGAGGAGACTCAACGCAGATTTCTGGGGGCAGAGTGGTCCAGGCAGCGCTCAGGACGAGTATGAAGGCCTGAAAGCTGAAGATACGGTCAGGATGGAAGCTACGTGCAAGCTGGGCTTTTCTTTGATTCCTTTGTGGAAAATGATGGAAAGAACACACCAGAGAAGGATAACCTCTTGGAGGTAACCTGTCATTAATTCATGAGGTAAAAGAAGCGAAAGGACAGAGTGGAGGGCCTCACATCGCCACCACCCCGGAGCATCGATATTAGAGGACATTAGCAACCTAAAGGATCCGAAGACTTCTGGGGCACATAATGGCTACTTTTTCTTCCTACTGGATGATTCCTTCCCAAAATTGTTTGAAAGTAATTGTTTTTTTTGAAGCCGCTCCAGCTGACTAGAGGAAGTAGATTACCCCCTATAATACAAGGCCGTTACTTTTTTTTCCAGATCACCTCTTTTGAGTGATTACCTGCTTCTTTATTCTTCCCGCTGTTGGCTGCCTTCCTGTCATACAAACCTAATCATGCCCCAGATTAAAAGTCTCACCGCCTCCCAAACCGGCTCAACCCTTGAGCATGCAGTCCCTCTGCAGCCTGGCCACCACTCACTGGCCACCTGGCTTCCCGTTGCTCTTCTCACCTTTGGACAGGTGTGCCACCTCTCTACCTGCCGGCTGAGTGACTGCTGACTCAGCCACCATTTATAAAATGGGGCTGGTATCAGATAATGCCTGTTTCATGTCTTTGCGAGAAACTCATAAAATAATGACGTGGAAGCCCTCTGAAATAAAAGTATTTTGTAAAATACTTTGTTATCCTGATGACGCCTACCTGATATGCCAACTTAGATGCAAACTTAAGATTTTAGCAGAGGGAATAGAAAGCAGTTTAAATAATGTGGATATTTGATCGGAAGAATAAAGACTAAAATGTTAATGCCTGATGATAACTCCTATGCTGGCACATGATCAGAGCTAAATATTTGGGGCTGTTTTACATTATCATATTAATTGTTGCCAATTTTTGTATTAGCTTTTGACTCTTAGCACATGTTTCTAATGGTTGTTTAAACTGCCTAATAATCCAAGAGGATTGATTAGTCCATTCTGAATCACTTCTTTAAAGAATTGTTCTTTGTTCCCTAACTTCTGCTAATAGGACAATAATCATTGAAAGAAGCTGATGGTAGATATTGATTTGAAGAAACCTTGGTACTCAAATTATGTCAAGGGTAATTCCATGATTATACTAAAAGAAAAACACAAATGACTAAATTCAGAAACTCAATCCATACATTTTGGATTGTGGTCTAGTATGTGTTGTCAGCTCCAAACATATAATAATTGTTCATTTGGAGATTGCAGTGCATTTTTCCCATTGAAATACAAATATAGTTGACCCTTGAACGATGCAGGGTTTGAGGTGCCATCCACCCACGCAGTTGAAAATCCACATAGACCCTAAATCAGCCCTCCACATGTGCAGATTCCTAACTTCCAGCTGATGCTTGAACAGTGTGGCTGTGAACTGTGCAAGTCAATCGGACTGAGTGGGTCAGTTGAAAAAACTCTGTGTATAAGTGGACCCACATTGTTCAAGTATCAAGGGTAATGTCAGCCTTCAGGTTGGGTTCCAACCAGGACCAGAGGTCTACATGGCTTATGTCTGAGTAAGCATTCTCTTTACCACCACTTCGTAGTATTTCCATGATACTTTCGTCTGAGGACCACCTTGGATTGCTAAGACCACAGCTCCCAACCTGACCTTCCTCAGCAGCATAATGAGGATATACCTGCTTCCCCATCCCCTCGACCGCTGTCTGAAGGCTCTTCAGTTCTACACCTCAGCCCACCTCTCTTACTCCTCATGGAGAAAGGAGTTATGGGCTCCAGGAATAGTCAGAGAGGCATGGTGGGGGCTGGAGGTGTGCTAACCCACTGGTAGTTCAGTTCCAACTACCAGCCCTCAAGAGTCATTGTATCCAGATCACACTAGGAGGATTTTAGGAAAAAGAGACTTTTATAAATTTCCTCGTCTCTGAGATTCTGATTATGTAGGTCTGGGGCGGAGAACCTAGGATTTAGTAATTTTTTTTAAAACTCAGACTGGGAAATTAAGTGCTAGAGAAATTAAAGGATTAATGATTAAGTAGAATTGGGACCCAACCTCTGGTGTCCTGAATCTGAATGCTGTGTTGCCTCAGAGAGTAGTATTGGACTTTTTTAAGAGTTACTAAATCTCTTCCTCAAAGCGTTTTTTCAGGAATTGTTCTGTATTGGTAATGAGTTTATGTTTTTATATAAACCTGTCTTGCTTTTCTAATTTGCGTATGTTTGGGGGGGAAATAATTATATGTCACACGTTTGTAGTCTGATGAAGAAGGGAAGACCGTCTCGTGAAATCCTGCCTAACAGCATGCTGCGCACCCCAGCATGTTCCAGCCGCTGCCCAGGAACTTAGCTGTTGGTCTTCTCATCCTGTCGGCCTGACATCCAACTCTCTTCTCTTTATCACCTCCTTTTCTTGCCCTGTCAGAAGCTCAAGATATTAAAAGGAAGCTTCTGCAAAGTTAGAAAACTGGAACAGGCGTGCCATTCAAGTGCACTAAGCAGGAAAGCTTTATTGTCAGGAAAGGGTAACGATTAAGAGAAAAATAAGTCTGGGCAGAAAAGGTGCCAGAAGAATCTCATGGGAGGAAGGATCGAGGGTCAGGGTCCTGGAGGCAAGAATTATAGGTACTGACGTCCTGGGGACAAGAAAGAGCTTGACTGAGCTGTTCCGCTGGGCTTCACAGAGCCAAGTCTGCCTTGAACAATAATATATGATTCAGCTATTGTTTTTGTAGATTGTTCCACTGCCATATGTCAGGCTTTGTTTTTACTTATTTATATATGTACACATTGACATCTGTATCTACCTTTATACCTTTATCTATATCTGCGTACATTTAACTCTGTTCTCTGCGGAATTTCTTTTGATTTGTGCCGAACTGTTTCTTACGAATAGTTAACCAGCCATTTCAACGTCAGCACCACTGATTGAGTAAGACTTTCTCTCCTGACTGACTTACACCACTGCCTTCTCGTAAAAAGCTGTTTAAAGTTTTCTTTATTCTGCCTTTCTTAAAAGAATTGATTGGTGCTTCATTGATCTCCCTAGCTTCTGGAAAGGTGAAAATTGTGGGGAAAAATTGTTTGTTGTACATCTCTAAGAACCACCATTCACCTCCCCCTTTCTGTCATTTTATCCTGTTGATCAAAACAGGATAACTGTTATTGGATATTTTAATGAGTACCCTGGAAAATGAATTTCTGCTGGTTATGTCATGTCTCCGGACTTATAATGCACTGTGCAATTTTCTAACCTTTCCAAGCTGTCAGAATGCGCTGAAACGTGAGTGGTGTTAGGCATTTCAAAGCATCTGAGCGGGTTGGAGAAATGTTCTCACTAGGTGTTCAGGCATGCCTTTGTCCACACCTTACACATCCCATGATGAGGGTTGGGGTCACATTCCTCCGGGAGAATTGGTCAAATTTATAGCCTCTCTCATCCTCAGAAACAAATGTGTACGAATATGTTTACTGTAGTCACCAGGAGTTCACTGATTTGCGAACCACGCTTTACTAATAAGCAAATTAAGTTTCTTTTGGCGTGAGACAGTTATAGTGTATTTCTCACATTTTGAGCTCTCATGCACTTCGGTAGAGGAATATTTGCCTATATTCTTAGGAAAGACTGTCAACTACATGAGTAATTCTCAAGATTGGCCGTAAATTCTGTTTGAAATGGGACGAATGGATGGATAGGTAGGTTGTGGATGATTAGAAATTCCAATTTCTCAAGTTTACTTTCTGAATTGATACAAGTTTTGGTTAGTCATAGTTTTAGCTCTGCTGGGTCCATTGATGAAATCCTCCCTGTTAGCAGCCTCAAATCTGAGGGTGATCCCCTTTAGTTTCTAGCCTTTTGTTCTATTATGTCTGAAGTGGTTCTCCCTTTCCCTCTCCTAGCTGGCATGTGTGCGCACCAGTTCACAGCCAGAGTGAAGGCAGCAGAACGAAGCAGTTAGAAGCCCAGACTTTGGAGTCAGGCCACCCGGGTTTGAGTGCATCCCCTCTACTTTCTATCTGGGTGACATAGAGCAAGTCACTTAATTAATTCTCTGAGTCCCAGTTTTCTCGTTCACAATATGGCAATGATACTGGAACCCACCGTCAGACCCCGTCCCCCACACTCCACCCAGTTCCTAGAGAAGCCTCACGGGCCCTGCTTAGTCTAGGAGCTTCATAGTTGGTTTATCCCCTGAAATAAGTTCTGTAATGGATTTTCCTTGTGCAACTCTGGAACATCCAAGCCTGCCTGCAGGGATTCAGCTGCAGTTGTGATCTGTAATGTTTTACAAAGACACTTGGTTTGTAGCTCACCTAGCAAGTGCATGGTGCGGTTTCAAAATTTGTGAATTTTCTTCCCCATACCCTCCCCTTCTTTTCTGAGGTCCAGATGTTACTTATACGTTAATGAATGAGAAAACAGGTCTTTTAAACTCTGTTCCCTCTCATGGAGCATCTGGTGTGACTACATGGTACTTTCAGTGGGTTAACCCACACTGTGACTCCATGAAGGAGGGAGGCATCCATGAACTTCGTTCTACTGGAGATGAGGGGGCTGATGCTTAGGAAAACTACATGATTATTCCAAGGTTTCACAGTTGGCATGTGACAGAGTTCTCTTTGTTATTCTTCTGGAGCTCTTATGTTTATTATAAATGATTGATTTTCATATGTGCCATTTTCATACTGTTTGGAGACTGTGAAATTTATAGAAATTTTATTAGAAATCTTTATCCTGTGATTTAAACTTCCTATATGTATCATGTGGTCCTGCAATGACTCGGAATGCCTTAAATGACTTATGTCTCTCCTTTCAAACAAAATCTTAGCACTACCTTGCAAAATACCAGTGTGAAATGTCATAAAACAGGTTATTCCAGCCAAGAATCTGAGGTGAGGATAGCATTAAATTGTTCAGGCACATTAAAATCAAATCAGTGGTGGAAATACTGGCAGCTAGTCAGAAAAGATGTCTCTCTAACACATTAAAAAATCTTACCCCCTGGGGAGGATAATCAAGAACTTGAGTGTATTTGTACCTGTGACCACAGAAGAGAAAAAGGGATCCCTTTCATCACAGCGTCAGTGCCAGGCAGCGCACGACACTGCTTGAATAACTGCACATTTCTTCATTTTTCCAAGAAGTTTTCATTCATTCTGTTTATTATCATAAACATGTGCACCCTTTAGGAAACAAAATGTTTTAAGTATAATTGTAATTTAAAATATTCAAAGACTTGAACTACTCATGGCACTATTACTTAAATGGTTGCAAGAAGTTTTACTGCAAGAAGGTATATACAGGGACACCGTGGAGATATTCCAGGTTCAATTGCAGACCACCACAATAAAGAGAATATCACAATAAAGCGAGTAGTCACGTGCATATTTTTGTTTCCCAGTGCATACAAAAATTATGCTTACACTATACTGTAGTCCATTGAATGTGCAATTGCTTATGTCTAAAAAAATATGCAAAGCTTAATTTTAAAATATTTTATCACTAAAAAATGCTAACCAATATCTGAGCCTTCACCAAGTCATAATCTTTCTGCTGGTGAGGGTCTTGCCCTAGTAATTTCAAAGATTACTGATCACAGACCACCACAACAAATATAATAATGAAAAAGTTTAAAATACTGTGAGAATTACCAAAACATGACACAGAAACACAAAGTGAGCAAAGGCTGTTGGAAAAATGGCGCCCATAGATTTCCTCAACACAGTAGCCACAAACCTCCAAGTATCTGCGAAGGACAGTAAAGCAAAGTGCAATTAAACGAGGTATGCCTGTACTGAGCCCTGTAGCTGACGTGTCGTATTTAGTATTTTTCTTCGTGCCTACATGGGAAGAATAGCTTCCGTAATGTGAATTTAAATGATACATCAAGCTAATAAATGTGGATGGACTAGCAAGTCATAACCATGACTAATTCAGAATGTCTCATATAAAAATAATGAGCCAATACACTAAAGATTAAAAATGTTAATGCAATTAGCAAAAATTAGTATTCGATGAAGAAGCATGTTTCAGTTTTAAGGTGGATGATACTTCATCATTCAGTGACCTTTAGTGAGATAAGGATTAACTTTCAGTACACATTAAAAATCTTATCTGGCCTTCTGGCCAAGATGGAGGCACAGGTAGATACACTTTGCCTCCTCACACAACCAAAAGAAGTACAACAAATTTAAAAACAAAAAACAACCAGAACTGCCAGAAAATTGAACTGTACACCAGTCTGATAACCAAGGAATTAAAGAAGAAACATTCATCCAGACTGGTAGGAGGGGCAGAGGGGTTGTGGCCAGGCAACAGCTGGAGAGCTGGGTGGGTGAGATGACTTCTGGCGGTCCCACATTTGCCTGCAGATAAACCAGGAGAAACGGGAACAAGACAGATTATGCAACCCAGGCTTCAGGCGAGGGGTAAAAAAAAGCCTCAAAACCTCTGGCTATAAAAACCCGTGGGAGTTGCAGAAGCAGGAGAAACTCCCAGCCTCGCAGGAGTGTTCATTGGCAAGACCCACAGGGTTTTAGAACATACACAAACCCACCCACCTGGAATCAGCACCAGAAGAACCCAAGTTGCTTGTGGGTAGTGGGGAAAGTGACTGAAAGCCTGCCGAGAGTCGAGCAAACGGCAGTTCCCTCTCTGATCGCTCTCCCACATACAGCGCCACAGCAGAGCAATGTGAGTTGCCCCACCTGGGTGAATACCTAAGGCCCCACCCCTTACAATGTAACAGGTGCGCCAAGAGAAAGAAATATGACCCACATGAAAGAACAGATCAAAACTCCAAAAAGAGAACTAAGCGACTAAGAGATAGCCAACATATCAGACGCAGAGTTCAAAACACTGGTAATCAGGATGCTCACAGAAATGGTTGAGTGTGGTCGCAAAATAGAGAAAGACGTGAAGGCTATGCAAAGTGAAATAAAGAAAAATATACAGGGAACCAGCAATGAAGGGAAGGAAACCAGTACTCAAATCAACAGTTTGGAGCAGAAAGAAGAGATAAACATTCAACCAGAACAGAATGAAGAAACAAGAATTCAAAAAAATGAGGAGAAGCTTAGGAACCTCTGGGACAACTAAATGTTTCAACATCCAAATCATGGGGGTGCCAAAAAGAGAAGAGAAAGAGTAAGAAATGGAAAACCTATTTGAAAAAATAATGGAGAACTTCCGCAATCTGGCAAAGGAAGTAGACTTCCAGGAAGTCCAAGAAGCTCAGAGAGTCACAGAGAAGTTGGACCCAAGAAAGCACACACCAAGGCACATCATAATTACATTACCCAAGACTAACAGTAAGGAGAGAATCTCAAAAGCAGCAAGAGGAAAGGAGACAGTTACCTGCAAAGGAGTTCCCATAAAACACTCAGCTGATTTCTCAAAAGAAACCTTACAGGCAAGAAGGAGCTGGAAAAGAAGTATTGAAAGTCACGAAGGGCAGGGACCTACATCGAAGATTACTCTGTTCTGCAAAGCTATCATTTAGAATGGAAGGGCAGATAAAGTCTTCCCAGATAAGGTCAAGTTAGAGTTCATCATCACTAAGCCCTTATTATATGAAATGTTAAAGGGACTTATCTAAAAAAAAGGTGACCAAATTGAACAGGTAAATAACAACAAACTCACAACTATCAACAACCGAACCTTAAAGCAAAAACAGACTAAGAATCACAGAAATGAAGATCACATGGAGAGTTATCAGTGGGGAGGGGGATGGTGGAGAATGGGGGAAAAGGTACAGGAAATAAGCAGCATAAATGGTAGGTACAAAAAAGATGGGGAGGTTAAGAATAGTATAGGAAATGGAGAAGCCTAAGAACTTATATACATGGCCCATGGACATGAACTAAGGCGGAGGGGAATGCTGGTGGGAGTGGTGGTGCAGGGGAGAGGGGAATAAAAAGGGAGAAAAAAATGAGAGAACTGTAATAGCATAATCAATAAAATATATTTCAGAAAAAAAATCTCAACTGCTAATAAGGATGATCAAGAACTTTTAAACTGATGTATATGTTAAATATGAAATGAAATGTTTTATTTGAAAAAACTTGATAAAATAGTACGTAATATGTGGACAAAAAGGAAACCGAAGTCTTCGAGAACTGCAGGGAAAGCCAGGCATGAGGTGACTTAATAAGGAACGTAGAACATAATACACCTGACCCCTTGGGGGAGGTGGACAGGCTCAGTGAACACGGAACCTGAGGGGAAACGCCATTTGCCCAGCTTCATGGTTAAATAAAATGAGCCTCTGTGGTTTGAGGATGCTGACATCAGTGAAGTGTGCGGTAGTGACAGTATTTGTTTTAATGTTGTGTGCGTGTTGGCACTCTGTTCATCTGCAGGTGGATGGCAAGCATTCCGATGAGGCCGCCTTGATCCTCCACAGGAAGGGATTTGACTGCCACTTCTCCAGCAGAGGCACGGGGCTGCTTTGTTCCACCACCCAGGGAAAGGTGAGCCAGAAAGATGTTTGTCGAGTTAGTGTGCTTTGAAATCCTGACTTTCTGACAGTAAGATAATGTTTCATTGCCTCTTCATTGATTTGTTCCCCTCAGCTGCAAATGAGCTCAAGTCTCTGCATCTTAAGAAAGCACATTCTGAGCCTTCAGTCTCCTCTCTTTGTCAGCACCAACCGGCATAGCCAGAACATGTGTATATTTGAAAACAGTGCTCTCATTGATTCTTAGGACTTCCATTTCCAACCTACAAAACATCTCCCACCCCACCCCTGTGTTTTCTCCTTTTTTGGATGTACTCAAGTATAATCTAGTTCAGGATGGCAAAGCCAAAGCCTGTGGTGGCCAAGACAAGTTTTATATTAAGTGAATGGGCGTGGCAGTAGAGAAGCAACAGGAGCAGAGAGACTGGCCGGTGAGATCATCCAACCGCAGCCCCAGGGCAGCTGTACTGAGCTTCCCTCGGTTGTTTCCCCGTGCGGACACGCAGGTCTAGATTTTCTGTGAAGTGAGATTGGCACGTGAGGCCACACGGTGTAGGCCGAACAGACCCTCAGGCTTACCACCGCCTGATGACTGCCCATTTTTTATTTCTCTTCAAGTCGGTCTGCTGACAGTTCCATCGCGCCTCTCCTTGGAAGAAAACAAACCTCCAATCTTCCGCTCCTGTCTCGGAGCAGGCTGTGCCCCACAGAATGCGGTTGGGCTGGTTCTAGTGCCCAGGCAGGTCTGCCCCACCAGGCAGCTCAGCTGACCCAGCTCTTCGCCAGAACCTGATGCACACGCTATAGTCCTGACTCAACAGATATGGTTTCAGCCCCACAAATTAGCATGTACATGGTATCCGAAAAGAAGAGAAAGTGCACTAGGGGGCCTAAATTTACGTAGATAAGCTTCTCCATTTCTTTTATCTTACCGTTCACGGAGTTGGTGCTAGGAAAGCACTGATATCTTTATTGTTTTTTAAAGTTTTTTGTTTTTTAAAATTATATTTGTACCTCTACCTGCCTTATTGTTGATCTGAATATACTTGGTCATGAGCATTTGTATTCAAACATTAAGGCTTTGTGTCCTAAGAGGGCCATATGATCCAGAGAGAACTATTCATATAACCCCTCCACCCTGTAAATGAGACTCATGGACATGATGAGCCTTCCTTGTGTCAGGCCTCTGTCCTGTCTCTCAGCTCCTCTGGAACAGGAAAAAAAATGGCTGAAAACCACCTGTGTTGGAGGTAAATGTTGACTGAAAGAGGATGGGGATGTTTTTAAAGCTTCTTGGCCTATAGGCGTCCCTATTTTATATTGACAAAGTGGCCCTGCACATGATACATTCTCAAGCAACACAGAAAAGGAAGGGAGGCCCTGGCTAGTGTGGTTCAGTGGATTGAGCATCAGTCTGTGAACCAAATTGTCGCCGGTTCAATTCCCAGTCAGAGCACATGCCTGGGTTGTGGGCCTGCTCTCTGGTTGGGGGCATGCAAAAGGCAACCACACATCGATGTTTCTCTCCCTCCCTTTCTCCCTCCCTTTCCCTCTCTCTAAAAATAAATAAACTTTTTTTAAAAAAGAAGAAAGAAAAGAAAAGGAAGGCAGTACAAGTTGCTCTCTCCTTGTTACCGTTTTCTTTTGTCTCCCCCCAGGGATGGTCTGTCTGTATGTTCAAGCCTGCAGAAATGTATTTAATCTCCCTTCCCATCTCATTATTTTACTTCAAAGGGACTTCAAACATACTGTTTGTTTTACTCGGTCTCATAATATTTTTCACTGAAGATAGAGCTGTGTTACTAATCTTTCTTCAGAGTTGATCTAAATATGCAAATTTTTATCATTTACTTTTTAGATACTGGTACAGAAACTTTTTAACAAGTTTACTGTTGCAAGCCTCATACCTTCATCATTATCCTTGATGCATTCACCTCCAGACGCCCGAAATATAAGTGAGATCAACTTGAGTCCCATGGAAATCAGCACATTTCGAATCCAGTTGAGGTGAACCTGGCTTTCAAATTTGGATTGGGAAGCATTGGCTTTTATATACTTCTTGGTTTAACGTGCAATAAAGAAGCACATTGTTTTAGCTTCTTGCTACTGTGAGAACATGAATTCTGTGATTTTTTTTTTTGAACCAGTACAGTAAGAAAAAAAAAAGCCATGCTAGAAACTTGTTTGTTTGCTTGTTTATTTGTTTGTTTGTTTTAAGTTCCTTCCATCAACCACCATCATGGGTATGATTGGTATGAATTGATGCAACAAGTGAAAAAATGTCTAAAGTCAACCTCTCAACAGATTGTATCTCAGGTTAATGCTAACTAATTAAGTCTGTGTTGGGGGTTGTGAAGAGATTGTTATGAGTATTCATGTTGTTGATCACCTTTGTTAATTTAACAAAAATGCCCGTTTTTACCAAAATGGAATAAAAAGCTGGTGGGTAATAGCTAATGGCCAAAATGGTTGCAATCATTCATACAAGTTAGAAAATTTTGTGTGTTGAAATATGTGGAAAAGTGCAATCCATCAACCCTCATGGTATGCATAGTTGATTTTCACACGTTTTTCTAATGTACCACTTTACCCTTCCCTTCCTACCCTTTGTAAAGTATTTCCAAAAGTATCAGATTTTGAACCATTCAGTAGTAGAAAAAGAGGCATATTTTCATTACTTGACAATGTGGGATAGGTGCAATTTATTCCATTGTCACTGAAATAGAATAAGCAATTGCATAGGTACCGTAACCTACTTAGGTACCACAAGGTGTCTTTTTACACAGCTCATTTGAATACAGATGCTCTGAGAAGGGGTTTTCTATTTTAAAAATACCATATCAAAATAAATGTGCCTTATTTTTTTATAAGTCTTGTTAAATCTTTTAGTGTCCATGTTACAGTTTGGGGAAGGGGGGAGGGTGGGGCAGAGAGAAGGGGCGGGTACTTTCTATGACACATAAATTGTGTAAGTTTTGCCTGACAATGCTGGCCACATTCTGATCTGTCTCATTAAATTTGTGGTGATATTACTCTAAACATTTTGACTATTTGAATGTACTGCAATCTCAGAAAACAAAACAAGGGAAAAAATATTATTAATTAAAATATGCTGCTGCCAAGGAGACTGCAACTTGAAGCGAGGATTCTATAATGTGCAAAATTCACACCTGTTTTCATTTCCGAGGAGTTAACCATATTGAAGAGAGAAGGCTTTAAAATAGACCCTGTTTTGAAACTTAATTATACGTAGCTCACCGTGGTTTATCATACTAAAGAATATGTCTGTTCAATGAGTTCCAAACTCTTGTATGTGTGTGTAACCTCAAAGTGAAGTTCCAAGCCCATGTGCCATTACAAGACTTCTGATAAAATTTATTTGGGGTCATTGTTAACTTGACATTAAAATAAAAGCAACATTAGCAACATTTAGGGTATTAAGTTTTAGTATAGAAAGCACTGAATGTATATACTTTTGAATGTTCTCTTTGTGTTAACTAATAGTTTGTTATCTGATTTTAAACTTCCATTTACCTCCTGTTACTACAAAATCTTTTTAGAGAAATTAAAACCTAATTTCTCTTTTATCATGTAGTCTGATTAACATCTGGATTTTAATCAAGACGCAGCTCCTAAGATTATTATGTTAAATTCATAGACTTATTTTGCCTTTAATAATTAAGGAAACGATACTGGTATTGATAAAGATATTAAAAGGGAGAAATTTCATGCAATAAACATGTACTGTAAGTTTCCTTCCTCATTTTTGGGGTGGGGGGATAAGCAACTAAATAAAGAAACAAACACTTCCCTTTTGTGGACGTCAACAGATCTTAGGATTGCCAGAAGCAAATTCCAAGAATAAGATCAGTATTTTTATTGCATCTTAGTATAAAACCTTCCTATGGGAGTCTACTGTGTTCTGTGGTTAATTGTTCTGGAAATTCTGATCAGTTGAAATCAAAAATCTTGATGCAATAACAGTGGTTTTGCCACTTCAGTTGTTTAAGATTGATCTGTCCCATGTCAGGTGGGTCTCAGTCAGTGTGTGTTGCCACCAACTGCTCATAGGTAGAGCAGAAAGTCTCTTTAATGAGCAAGTTTCTGCTTTTTATCTTCAGACTAATTATCAGGGAAATGAAGAGAGGATGCTTTTGCTTTGGGCTGTGGTCAAGAACTGATTAAATCATTCTGTGTCTCCGGCACACACTAAAAACCATATACTTCAGTTGTGATCTTGGTGGTGTATTTGTGTGCCTAGGTTTTATTGCAGTTATTATCACAGGTGTTCAGCTGACCAAGTAGTTCATCACTTCTTTTTTTTTTTTGGAAATTTTAATTTGGGGTTATAACTTCAGTGTTTGAGAACTCAGCATCCTTGTTTTCTACAAATACTGACTGAAATAAAATGCTGTAAAGTGTTGTAAAACATTGTAATTACCTTCCCAGGTCTTTGTTGTACTTGTGCCGAAATGTTTTCACATTCCTTTGTCCGGAAGAAAGTCTTTGCTTTCATTTTGATTATGTCGCTTACCTTGGATTCAATAGGTTTTGATATTTTCTCTTGGAAAATTTTATATCTTTTTGGGAATATGTAATATAAGATCTCTAATAAAAGATAAATCTTATCATGTACACAGTCCTCTAGAGTAGTTCTTAAATCCTATTTTGTACACAAAATATATTAAAAACACTTTGCGGGGTACAGTGAAGTATTGAGGGTGTGTTTGTTCCTTTGTGAATGAATTGCTCCTTCTTTAGCCCAGTTCTAGTTAGAAAAGGTAGTATTCAAGAGCAAGTGACAGATGTGTTGGCAGTGAGTTGTCCATCTGGATTTGGGATCACCTTTGAGGTAGGAATCTAGCAACCTTCCCGACAACCCGGTGCCTATGGGTCCTTCGGAGCCAATTAGGATTATCAGATTGTGTTAAGACTCCATATGCTCCATGACAGCAAAGAAGAGGAGAGCAAGCTAAGATGAGAGCCGAGACGGTCCCTGTGAGTTGATCCAGAAAGTAAGGTGGATTGGAGGACTGCGATCTGGAGCCACTCCGCCAGCTGCTGGCCCAGGCCAGCACCAAGCTCAGTGACTTTGGGGGAGTTCCCTCGAAGCTAGGAGATGGGGGAGGGTGAAGGATAAATATCCTCGAGGGATGTGTGGGTTAACCAGGCAAACGATACAACACATGCTAACTAGGAAGTTTCAAGTAGTTTTGGGTGATGTACAGTAAAGAGCTTAATCAATTTGTAATCTGTATATGCCAAACTAAAAACCTAGAAGCATATAAATAAAAATTGGGTCAACAGATAATGAAAATTATCTTCAGGTCCATAATATTTGATTACCAACATCAAAAATAACTGGAATATTATTTAATTTAGGTGAACATATGTTCACATGCCTCTCACAAACCTGTAATAAGACACCGACTAAGGGGTTTGTGACCCAGTGGTTAAAGGGGGGTCCGAAGGGGAGCTCAGGGAGAGCTCGTCAGGCTGTGCTGCTACCCTGATCAAGGCAGAGCGCAAACTGCCCCACGAGAGGTTGTAACGGACGAGGTGCCTTAAGCATACACTGGCTCTGAGCAAGCAAAAATGGGAAACTTACTGTCCCCGGTAACAAACGTTCAGGGTTAGCTAGAGAACACTTCAGATACAGCTGTAGCCATGTACGAGATGATGTCCTCCAGAACCTCTTTCTCTCTTGGTTTTGCTCTCCTCTGAAGTTCTCATTCTCAGACCGGAGAATGTTTAACGGCAGGATGGCCACCAGCAGCAGAGCCACATTCACATCCAGCCAGCTTAGTGACCCCAGTGGGAAAAGTGCCTTTTTCTAATTTTTCAGCAAATGTCCTGGGATTGACGTCTGGCTGTCATCTGGCTAAGGGTAGAGTTAGAGTCAACTAAATCACACGGACAAAATGAGTGACAAATAGGCCTCCCCTCTCACCGCCTCTCCCAGGAGAAAAAAGGATTCTGCAATAGACTTCAGATAGTTCTTAAAAGATGTATTTGATTTTAGAAGACTGAAGACATGGTACCAGCAAGCCTAAAGAGCTGGAAGTAGTTTCTTCTCTTTGGAGCTGCACTGTCCACTAAAACTTTGTGATGATAGCAATTTAGAAAAAAATTTTTTTTATTGCAGTTTGTATTCAACAGTATTTTGTATTAGTTTCAGGTGTACAGGCCCAGTGGGTAGACATTCATATAGGTTACAAAGTGTTCCCTCCAATAATTCACGTTTTCCCCTGGCACCATCCATAATTAAAATATTGTTAACTATGTTCCCTGTTCTTGGCCTTACATCCCCATAGTGTCAAGGTTCTTCATATATGCGCTGTCCCACATGATAGCCACCAGCCACATGTAGCTCTTGAACAGCTGAAATGTGGTTTGTGCAACTGAAGAACTGTGTGTGTTACTCTAGTTTAAATAGCAACATGTGGCTACAGTATAAAACACCACTGGTCTGAAGCACATGGTTGATATAAGATTACTAACTGGTGGGAAATACAACTAAGATGTAAGCGAAGGTCACATCGTGCTAGGATCTCGCTGCTCAGTGTGGCCCTCACACCAGAAGCATTGGCCTGGCCTGGAAACTTGTTAGGAATGCAGAATCTCAGGCCCCACACCAGGCCTGGTGGATCATGATCCACGTTTTAACACGGTTCCCCAGAGGATTCACTGGCCTGGAACACTTTTCAAGAAGTAGGGCTTGTCTCCTCCTTGTTAAACTTTTCTAAGTAACTTGATAATAAGTCCTATACCCTGCAGCCCTCTGCTACCAGAAAGCATCCCACAAAATCCGTCCACTTGACCCACCACCACCTAATTCCAAGCCACCTTGTCTGTGGTCTGCTGCCTTTGCCTCCTAAAAGCTCTGCCTACTTCCAGCACTGCCCCTTTCAGTTCTTTTTTTCACATAGAAGCCAAAAAGTGAGATTGGAAAAGCCTCTTTCCCATTGAAAATTGTTTCCCATTACACTTGGAATAACATAGAAATTTTCACCATGGCCTAAAAGCCCTGCTTGACCTGCTCCCTATCTCTCCCACCTACCTCAGCTTTAGGACATGCATGTGTGTGTGTTGTTTTTGTTTTCGAAATCCTTTCCTTAACCCAAATCAACCTTATACCATTCTCCCTTACTGTTGCCTACTTTATGGGTCTCTAACACACCCAGAATTCCTCTTAAGGGCTTTATATTAGTTCCCTCTGCTTCCAGACCCTCCTGTGGCAGGCTCCTTGTTGTTCAGGCTTGGTTCTGGTGTCTCCTCCAGACTCTCCCTTGACCAGCCAGTTCATACTGTTACGGAAAAATGAAACGACCAGACACCGAGGGGTTTAGGAGCACGATCTTTATTTACGTGCATGGGCCCAGAGGAGACAAACTCCAAATTCTGAGCCCAGAACAATAGCCCCGCACTCCTTTTATGTTGGGCCAAGTGGGGAGGGTCTCGGGAGGTATGGTATAGATTTGGTGCGAAGGGGCTTACAGAGGTGGGAGAGAAGCATTTACAGCAGTAGTCAGGGCAAATAGCATTTCATCTTTGGTATCAGCCTTGATTCCCTCTACATTCCCCTCCAAATTCTGAGCCCCGATCAGGGGCAGATGTCTTTCTTTTATACCCCTGACCTCTCCTTAGTCTATGCGGCACAGGCGGGATACAGAAGCAGATGCGGAAGTTTAAAATTTCTGTATGGTGCTCTTGGTTCATGGGGAGTTCCTTATCAATACCAGCCCCACCTCCACGCCTTCACTGAGTATTTTATTACCTTGCTTCACTTCCTCTTAACAACCAAACTTGAAATTATGTAGGTTTGCCTTCCCCACTGGAATATAAGCTCTACAGAGGACAAGACTCCCAGCCATTTGTTCAGCATTGTATCCCCACGCTTGGAAAGTGGGAGTTCAGAAAATACGTGTTCACTAAAGTAATGAAAAGTATGGTTCTCACCAGCAAATGTTGACAAAAATTGCACTTTTCAGAACTGAAGGCTATAAAGTCACATCTTAATTGCATTTTTCTGTTCATGTTATTTTCCTGCTTAAAACCCTCAAGAAGGTCTCATTACCAGAAATCAAAGTATAAAAGTTTCAAGTTGCCTTTCTAGTATCCCTAAAAGACGTGACCTCTTTATGCAAAATACTGTAGTTGTTTATCAACCAGCCACTGGCCCCTGCCTTCTCTACTACAAAACCCCAATTTTATTCATATATCAGGTAGTCTTGAGTCTCAGGAGGTGAGTTGCAATTGGCCTAAGTTAGTCATAAGTTCTTGGCTGGATGAGTGATTTAGGAATTGACATGTGTCACAGTTTTCACCAGTGAACTATGCAATACCATGGGAAGTCAGCTGGAGACTTCTGAGAGAGGCCTCCTCCCTCTTCAAAAAGGGACAGCATGTTCCTCCGACGCAACAGTGTTTCAAGGCAGTAAGTACTGCGCAAATGTTGAGGCCGGAGCTGTCGCTGGCCTTTTGCAATCCTACTGAGAGACAAGCCCAAGGACAAAGTCTACAGAATGACCAAGCAAAAGTAGCGCCTGGGCCCCTGATGATGATCTGCTGAAGGAACCATCTCCAATTTGTTATAGTAATTAGCCACTTTACTATTTAAGCCATTTTGAGCTTAAGGTTATGTTATGAAGAGCCGGAAGTGTTTAAACTGATGCTCCTCACCCTGCCTCTCACTATGCTCTCTGCTTTAGACACTTCGCTGAATGGGTGCGTGTGGACAGCCTGACCAGAGCTTGGTTGTGAAGGCAGCTTCTCCGAACACAACCTCTCACTTTGGCCCTTGCACGTTTTGCTCAAAATGTTTAGTAACACTGCAGTTAATTGTATCGTGTAAAGACTTTTTCAAATATAAGGCGAGGAGGGTTTTTTTAAAATACAGAGTTGAATCAAGATCGTGTCCACCAGCAAAATGCCTTAGGACTGCAGCATTCCTTTGGCATATACACTCAAAGAATGTTTCCGTTCAAATGTCGCACTGGGGCTGGCTCCTGCGTGGCCGGGTGACGCCTCCGAATGTCACGCAAAATCTGGAGGCTGAGGGAAAGAGAACCAAGGGGCGGGCGGTAGCGGTGAGTCGGAGGGGCTAGCTTCTTTGAAGGCAGCAGGCTCTTGAAATATTTTCCCAAATAGATTTGTATCGCTGAAGGACTGTAGGTGAATTTCTCAATCTCCAAACAGGCGAAGGAGGGAAATTGAAACAGTGCTATTTAAAAGATCGAATTTTAATGGCTTTACATGGAGCCTAGTGTCCTCGGCCCCTGGGCCCTACATAGTTTTCCAATTTCTTTATTCACAAGTTTCGCCTTGGGGCTCATTTTCTGGTCCCAGATCTGAATGGCAATGCTAGCAAGCAGGATGTGTCTCCAGGGCCTGGATGTGGGCAATTCTTTCACTACACCAAATGGAGCCCTCACTGGTTAGCTTTCAAAGCATGATCTGAAGGTACGGGGAGGCCTTTGTTTTGGTCCAAAAGTCTCCCCAGAGCAATGGATCAGAGCACCTGCTTTCCTCAGGATGGATTTCCTTACCTCCTGCAAGACTGAAATAACCAGGCTGACTGTATAAATGAGTGTTCAAGAAAAACGATTTGACTCATTCGTTCATTTTGTCTTTATAAATGGATGTTTTAAGTGCAGTTAACAAGATTACTTTGAAGTTAAAATCTATTTTCTTAGGTAAAATCTAGAAATTCATTCTCACTGAATTTATGAGGCTCCCTTTAATAGAGCTTGAAGGCAACTGGTTTTAGATTCTGCATTGAGCTTTCAATAAACATTAACTGAAGTTGCCGTTTGGGCAGAGTACTTGTGCTGGGCTCTGGGGAGGTGGGTAGGGTTCTAATAACCTCGCCCTTCTGTCAAGTAAGGGAGAGAAGTTCTGCATGGAGTTAAGGTGACATAAGATCAGAGAGCAAGAGGGCCACCTTAGTGTTAGTGGCACATGGTAGACACTGGGAGCACAGAGGAAGGAGACTTTGCTTCCATGTGGAGTGATGAGATGGATGACACGGAGGTAGCAGGACACGAGCTGGGCCTGGAAGGGTAGATCACCAACCAGCCGTGGGAGAAGAGGGCGGCATGACGCCAACGGCACAAAAACAAACCAGCTCATGTCTGGTGGGAGTTTGCAGAGGGAAATCACTGGAAGTGAGACTGAAAATGCTCCCTGTAATCTTCGTCTCGACTTTGAACTCTGCAGAAGAAAATGAAGGTGTGTGCATATTACTATTGATTTGTAAACACATCGTAAGAATGTGAATGAAAGAAGCATGTGTGCAGTTTTCAGGAAACTTGAACATACCTACCTATAATTGACAATCATTGTGAAGAAAAGGACACATGTGTCCCTGAATCTGTGATTTTTTTTTTCTATATAACCATTTGATGCTTTAGTAAGGCAATTAAGAAATGTAAATTTCTTATATATGAGTCTGTTGACTTCAGGACTCTGCAGTGATTTTATCAGTGAAACAGTAGCATCTAATCTAAGCTTGGACAGAACAATTTTATAGGGTATTAAAGGAACTGGCTCCTTCTATCACTCCACAGTCAAACCACTTCAGGACAGGCACCGGGGTTTAATTTGTCAACCGTAAACTCAGAAATATTTGTCACCCAGATATGAGGTTAAAGAATAAATAAGACACATTATTAAAATACTTTTAGTTTTAAAAGGTCTATTATTTTAAAGTATAGTAGACCCTTGTCGCTATGCAATCTTAGGCCTGTGTCATTGCAGTGTAATAATGATGAGGTTTTACAAGTCAGTAAAAACTACATAAAGTGAAAGACTCACACACTTTATCCAGAATCTCACCATTTGCGTGGTGAGAGATGAGTGAGGTTTCAACAAAGTTATAGCCTCGATTCTTGTAACTTTAACAAGTACAGGGAAAGGGAAGATCTCTGACGTATAGAATTTCAAATGAGAAGGGAATGCAAGGCACTGGGTGGCACCAGCAAAAATGACTGGTCTTTTAACGATGCACCTGGCTTCATTAAAATCTCTGCAAATAAACAATGAAATGAAAAGCTGTTCAACATTTAAAAAGAAAACTACCTATTGGAGCACCTGATGTCATAGAGCCAGGGGCTGTAGGAGTTCAGAACTTGCCAGGGTTACAAATAGAAGGCAAACTGACCTGGGCATGTAGAGAGCTCAGAGTTTGATGTCGCCATCTGCGTAACTGTGACAGTCAGCTTCCTGATAATGTTTGTAAAGCAGTGGGGGTCGGGGGGTGGGGGAGGCGCTCTCATGGGCAGTTCTTGACTTGTCTAGGGGCAAGAGGGAAAAAAAGGATCACTAAATGCTAAGTGTTGATTTCTTTGTTTCTCTTGGCCAGAAGTAAAATAGTGATGATGACGATGATGATGATGACGATAGACAACACACTGTTATGTGACAGGCACTGTAAACACCTGGCATATTCAGGTCATTTAACCCTCGCAGCCACCCTATGCAGCCTGTATTTTTATTATATCCATTTCGTAGAACAGGAAAGTGAAGGCTAATGAAATTGAACTCTAACGTTGGACTCTCGGGGTTCTGAGAACTACAGTGCACAGGACAAAGCTAGCCCACTACCTGTTTTGTAAATAAAGTTTTATTGACACACAGTGATGCCATTTGTTTACATACTTTCCACGGCTGCTGTGTGGCTACAAAGACAGAACTGAGTAGTTGCAACCGAGATCACATGGCCCACAACGCTGAAAATGTTTACTAATTATCCTTTAGAGAAAAAATGGAGTCCACCGGATGTAGAATCCCTAGAATTATCACTTTGGGCTCTATTTTAATTATAAAGAGAATGGAAAAGGTGGCAGTAGTAGTGGAAAGAGCACTGGACTGGGAGCCCGGCAATCAGCATTCCAGCCTCAACTCTCAAAAAGTAGCCATGGAAAAGTCACTCCACCTCCTAAGCAATCCTTTCCTGATCTCCTAATTAAAGCCACCCTGCCAAGTTTCCAAATTAGGAGGTTTCCTAAACATTTTTTTTCTGGTTTGCATACAGCTATTTAGCATATCAAGTAAAATGCATTTTTACTGGTTCTCCATGGCAACAGTCAGGGTGCTTGCCAGATAACCTTTGGAAGCCCTATTTCTCCCTGCTTCAGTTTTGGAACATTTGGGTAGATAGATGTTTGAAGATGGGAATAGAATTCTCTGTTTAATGCAAAAACTTTTTTTGTTTTGTTTGTTTGTTTTTGTGAATGCCAGTGTTTCCTTCCTCTGCAATGACCTAAGCCTGAAGTTTTCTCTAGGGAGACTGAAGCTTGAAATTACAGAGCAAGATGAAAAATCCTGAAAGGATTATGTGAAAACCATTGAGTTTCAACCTGTGAATGGACGCTGACAGTCCCTACGCACCATGGGCTTTTGGATCAGTGCAGGGGCCTGTGGAACAGGAGATTCTCCCATTGAAGGACTAAGACAAATCACTTTAAGTCTTAAGAAATCTTAGTCTTTGGCCATATGTGGTTAAAAATTAGTCCTGGTGTAGCTTTGCCCTGGAAGATGAAGGAGGGGAAAAAAAAAAACCCGCTTAAACTACTTAAGAAAAATACAGTGTCTGTGCTTTTGTCTTCTGCAAAGATGAGTTGATAAGGAGGCTGGTGGTAGGAACTTTATCTTGTTCCATGATGCATCGCAGTGGTTTGAGGCAAGAAACATGTGTTAGCTGGTGATTCTGTCTTGACTCTTTTCTATTTAGAGTACGAAGATTTGGAGTGGGAGTAGGAACAAGATAATTAAATATATACCTTCTTTGAATTCAACCGCAGGCAACTTTGAGTCTGAGAGAAGCTATATGTATATTTTAGGAGGAGCATAATGTCAGAACTTCATGCCCATCATTTGGGAATGAACCTCCATTTGGCTAATATCAGCCTGTTGGGGCTCAAGCTGAGAAAGCACTGCACGTGCCCAGCCTGACCCCTGCGTAAGAAACGAGGCATTTGTAGAGGGTTGAATAGTGGTTCCTCAAAAGGTAAGTCATGTCCTAATCCTTGGAACCTGCTAATGTTACCTTATGTGGGCCTTTGCAGATGTCATTAAAGACCTTGAGATGAGATCTTTATGCATTATCTGGGTGAGCCCTAAATCTAAGGACAAATATCCATTCTTCTCTGAGACAGAATAGAAAACGCAGCAGGGAGGGGAGGGGAGGGGACCCGGCAGGCAGGGACCGGAGTGGAGCGATGCAAGCCAGAGAGTGCATGCCGCTCCCCGAGGCTGTAGGATCAAGGAGGGGTTCTCTCCTCCAGAGCCTCCAGAAGGAGGGGACCCTACTGACACCGTGAGTTCGGCTTCTGGGCTCCAGAACTGGGAGGGAAGTTACTGTGGTTTTAAGCCACCCAGTTTGTGGGAATCTGTTACAGCAGCCTCAGGATACTAATAAAAGTACTCCAATTACCTTTATTCTGTCCATCCCACTGCCCTTCTGGAGAGGCACACAGGGTTTCCCCAGACCCGCCTGGGATTCTGTCAGAGAAGGAAGGCCCGCGGGATCATCTGGATTTGTGGTAGATGGGGCACCTCACCAAAATGAAGGAAGCACAAAGCTAGACAGGAACCTCTTCAGTATGCGATTCACTTTGTGGGATTAGTTGTACCTTGGCGGTTTAGAGTACTACTTGGAATAAAAACAGGAAGATGTTCTCAGTGATTCGCCACATTTACCACACAATGTTGCTCATCTAGGTGAAGATTGCATTTCACGTTGATGGTAGAGAGGTGTAGACTCTTCGGTAAATAGCATGCTCTTTATTTGGAGAAAAATAAAATTGTATATCTACCTCGAGAACATGCAAAAATAATTTCATGGTTAAAGATTTAATTGAAAAATGAAGGCTATAAAGATAATAGAAAAAAATGCAAGAGAATGTTTTAATCACTTGGGAGTGAAGAAGACCTTCCTATGCATGGTATGAACTTGAGAGCTATAAAAATAAATAGGCAAATTTGATTATAAAAATTGAAAATGACCTGACCAAAGATACCATAGATAGAGTGAAAGGAAAGGCAAAACACTATACAGTCATAAATATTTGCAGTGTGTGTTATTCTCTGGTGTATTCAGCAGTTTCAGAGCACCAACTCCGGGCCTGACGCTGTAGCCAGTGCTCAGAACAAAAACTAAGTAAAACAAATACAGGCCTCACCTCATGGAGCTTGGGATCTAATGAGTGAGGAGTCCACATTGGACAGGTACTTTTGAGTATAATGAGTGTTAATAAAGGTCAAGTCCGGATGTCATGGGAATGCACGAGGAGGACAATTATTGACAGAGGAGAATTAACATACCTAATGTATAAAGAACTCATGGAAATCAATGAGAAAAATATTAACATAGAAAAATGGACCAAGGATATATACTGCAAATTCCCAAATGATGAAATATAGTTCACCAATAAACATATGAAAAGATACTTATCACCACGAATAATCAAAAATATGCAAATTAAAATTAGATATAATATTTTACTATCTGATTAAAATGAGTTTCAATAAACACTGGGCACTCTCACATACTTTGGTAGCAGTGTAAATTGTAGAAAATATAACCGTGCATATCAATATTTACAATGGAAAAATGCATCCTCTGTTTAGTGTGTTATGGACTGCATATTTGTGTTGCCCCCAAATTCCTATGTTGAACACTTAGCCTCCCGAGTAATGGTATTTGATAAAAGGGCCTTTGGGAGGTACTTAGTGTTAGATGAGATCATGAGCCTCCATGTTGGGATTAGGGCCCGTATAAAAAGCGACACCAGAGAGCTGGCTCTCTCCACAGACACACACTGCAGAAAGGCCATATGAGCACATGGCCTATTGTAGAGTATTATACAGCAATTGATAGGGTAGATTTTACAGATAGGCATGGGAATATGTCTTAAGATATTTTGTTAAGGGAAAATGGTAGCTGCATATGCATAGCATGAGCCATTTATGTAAGTAGTATATAAAGAGGAAAACATTCATAGGTATACAGTCCCTTAGAAAGTGCCCTGGAGTGGCAAGTGCAGTGCTTAGCACTTAATGCCACTTCTCTCGCCTCGTTTATGCCATATAACATTCTCACGTGGCGCGTACTATTGTTATTCCTATTTTACAAGCAAGAAATTGAGGGCTAAGAGGTGAACTTCCCTAGTCACACAGATAATAAATGGTAAAGCTGGAATGTGAATCCACACTCTTAACCATTACACGCTGCATAAAGGCCCAAAAAGGACAAATACCAATTGATATTATTTAACAGTAGAGATGGGAATAGGAATATAACTATAGGGGCCTTTAAGTTTTTGACATGGTTTATTGCATTTATCGGTAATGTATAATTGTTAAAAATTCAAAGGCATTTCTGATTTAGAAGAAAAGAACTGTATGAGATAATTCCATGACCTTTGCCTATCTATAAGACAATGTTTACAGTCAGTAAATTGTTGGTACTGTCACATTAATGCACAATACATTTAAAGCTGTCATTTAGGATCAGTTCTTAATTAAACTGTTATCAGAAAACCAATTCAGTTTATAAATGATGAAAAAAGCTTTAACATCAATTATTTTTCTAGAAAACTTCAACACAGGAAAAACCATAAAATGTCAAAGCTTGAGATAACCACTACGGATTCCCTAAGTTTGCATTATTCAAAGGGATATGATTTTTCTGCCATGTGCTTTGACAGGTATAGCTGTGGCTTGGTGAAAGTAAGTATACACTGAAAATAAATTAGATTGGAATAAATTAAAGATCTGGATTTAAATCTTGACCCTGTCCTTTTACTACGTAGGTCATCAAATAACAAATTCTTTACCTGCTTGAAACCTCACTTGCTCCATATTTAAAATGGGAGTGTCAGTCCCTCATGTTCTGGGTCTCCATACTTTGAATCCTCTAAAATACCAAGCACATCGCCAACCACTTAGTAGGTGCTTAATAAGCACTGGCTCTATCTACAGAGAGACCACTTAAGCTCTCAAGTAGAAAGTTAAATTGGTCATCTCAGATTTTTCTGTCCTCAGCTACATGAGTCCAGAAGGAAGGTGGCTGTCTCCCACTCACCAGCACAAGCCAGCAACAGCACCATCCAGGAGGGATGTTCATCACTATGGTAACAACCACAGTCTCCCTGCTTCCTGCTCAGTGTTTCTTCTCCCATATTTTCCCTCTTCTCAGAACCAGACTTAGTTTTATGGCTCCCACTCTGCAGTCCTTTTGAAAAGAAAAGGATACACAAATCATAGCACATGGAAATTACAGTACATTGAAATTTTCCCCTCAAAGTAAGGTAGCAAGCACTATGGCCCTCCTTTCCTCCCCACCCCCGCTCCTCCTCCTCCTTCTTATTTTATTTTTTAAAAAGTAACCTAACTATGGTACTTCCATCCTTGTAACAGCAAGATTACCTTGTTTTGGAAACATAAGTAGGAGGAAAGATTTCTGATGCTCATTTCATCCTAATGGATTTACTGACTACGCTTTAAAGCTCTAACCGCGGTGCCTTCCCACTGAGGGGGCTGTGAAAGCAAAGATGCAGACGGGGAACGTGATCAGTGGATCTCAGGATCCAGGCATTGGCTGGCTTTGTTGGGAGAGAAGGCTGACATGGGAGGTGAGATGCGGGAGAAGAGGTGGGAGTGTTAGGCGGGGGCCAAGTTGTAAAAGAATGGACACTACTAATGTTGGCATCCCAGGAAAAGTCACCTTTCATTGCACCAGATTGCTCTGTAATGATATATGGAGTCCTGTACTCCCTATGTTTCTGTGATTCCAACATCTTCCAGAGACCCAAAAGCAGAGAAACTCAACAATATTTGGTTTTAAGCAGTGGACTATCTATGTCTTGGGTTTAATGGTTACACTTGCATAAAATATTTTTTAGCTTCCAGTTTCCAAAAGGCAGGTCTATCTAGATTATTATTTTTATAGGAATAATATTTCTGCAAGCATTAAACTGAATTTTTCACTCCCAGAACTCATGTTGCTGTGTGGCTCTGCACTTCTTAAATCAATGGACTTCATCACTTCACAGAATTTTGAAGCAGGGAAGTCATTTCTTGGCCATCAGTGGAGAACCATATTTTACAAAAATCACGGTGAGACCATAGTATTGAAATCGAGGCTTTGTTGGGAGGGGGCAAAAATGCTGTTTAAGTTTGCCAAAATTCTTTTTACAAATCAAAGGCTAAGCTTAGGGAACCTGGATCTCTGGATTTTATTACAAGCCAGAGAGGACTCATATGTGGAGGAAGAGGGAAAACCCTTTCTATTTTTGAGAGGAGGGGGCTGGGAGGAGAAAGGAGAAGAAACAAAGTCATCAGACATGAACATCCCAGCTGTCTGGCCTCCTTGGGATTGGACTTTGTTGGGATATGTGGTAGAAACATGTTCCAGAACAGTAGGCTTCTCCTAATGTATATCACAGAGCATTCTCACCATTGCCATGACGCTACATCTAAGATAGTGCCAGACAGGATTTTAGAAATGGCTGAGGGGTGTGTCTAGAGGGCTGAGCTTTCTTCGGCCCTGTAGGCATGGCCCTGTTTCTTCATATCTACCATACACTGCACCCTGGCAGGGATGGGAAATGAAACAGGCTGTGGGCCAAAAGAGGTCTAAGGTTAGAAAGAAGACGTCACAGGTGTGCCCTTGCTACTAGAGCCATGACTTCAGCAGAAGGTGCCAGCATGGTATTTCAAAGAACCAGGTGGGGGAAAGCACACTTCAGTGGATGCCACCACTGTTACCCGGGCACCAGACCAAACAAGCTACAACATATCAGAGACCAGCAAGGATCCGGAGGATAATAAATGACCCTAAGCACATTTCATTGACCGTATGTGCCACACACAAGTGTACTTTATGTCCAGATGCCAATTTGAGCAGGATGAGGTAAAGAAATGAGGGTAGAACAATATTAGAGATCAAATTTTGATCCAAGACTGAAGCATCTTTAGATAGCAAATAGAGAATAAAGAAAGTTTATTTTTACTTAGGGTGCATAACTTTTGAATCCTCTCCACCAGCGTTCTTAACCACATAGAGAGCTTCTTGGGGTTGGGGCGGGCGTGGGGTACAGGAAAGAATGAGACTTAGCATGATAACAAATCTCTCTAAAGTAATTTTTCTCTAATTGCTATTTTCCAGACATTTAATTTCAACTGTTTTATTATTTTTTAAAGATTTTTATTATTTATTTTTAGAGAGGGTGTAAGAGAGAGAAAATGGGAGGAAGAGAAGCATCAAGGTGAGAGAGGAACCTCAACTGGTTGCCTCCCATATGCGTCCAAACCAGGGATCATATGTGCTCGGAACAGGGACCGAAACCAAAACCCAGGCATGTCTCCTGACCAGGAATCGAACCAGAGACCATTTGCTTTGTGGGACAACACCCAACCAACTGAGCCACACTGGTGAGGGCAACTTATATCCTTCTTCTGAGAAAGGCAGAACTGGATTTGAACCATGCCTAACCATAAGTCTCACAGAGGTAGTCTTGTGCGTCATTTTGGAATCGGAGAGCCGTTTCTCCCTGTTGTTTTAGAGCCTCAGACTAACTGAGATCGACTCCCATTCTACCTTCCTGTTCCATTCAGTGGAAACAGATCTGTACACCTGGGTGGTGAGGTGTCGTGTACATAACTTCTGAGTGCTCATCCCTTTCTGTGTTTCCTTATGTCTGAAATGTTCACTTCTCTTCCGCGCAATATGTGCCTCCTTCTTCTGCAAAGTCAATCCTGCAGCACATATTTTTTTTTTTTTACCATTATTCATTCTTTGATTTTGTAACTCTTCCCAATTTATTTCTAGCCCCTAATCTGAGGACTGGTAATTTTGTTCCTACTGTCTATTTGATTCAAAGCTCCTATGAAAAGGCAAGTGTTACAGGCTCTAGAAATGGAAGTTCAGGGAAGATTTTCCAACACCCTGGGCTCTTAGTCCCCTCAGAGCTTATCATCCGCTCTTCCCACAGGCTCCTGCTCTCTTCAGAGGAACTCTACCCGCTTGTAGGGACAGGATCGATTCTGTTTGTTGCCTTCACAAACATGGTATCAAACACTGAAAGGAATCATGTTGTGAACACTATTTGCCAGTTCTCCAGCCTGTATGCAAATATTTTATTCCTCTTCTTTACTCGCAGTAGAACAAACAAAAACAAACTTTAAAAATGACTTTGATGAAACAGCACAAAGCAAGCACAACCACTTTTGTGGACTAAATTTTTTTGAGTATTTTGTTTTCTGTCGAAAAGAAAATAATGGAAATAGATTAAAATGAAGTAGGTGCAGAGCTAGGAAGATAGTAAAATTGACATACTGCATCATACTGTGATTAGTGCTTTATCTGGTTACGTGACACATGTTACAAATGTTTTCAACTTTCCTCTAGATCCTAAAAAGAATGTTTCTTGTTCACATCCGACTAATACACTTTGGAAAATAATTTGAATTTAAGAAGCTAAATATTTAGAACAATTTTGATTAGATTGCATATTAAAGAGAGTTTATATATTCACCATTAGTAATTCCCAATCTAATATTGCCAATGAAGAAACTCTGAACAGCTGCCATCTAGAATTCTAAAATATCACTCGTTGATAAATGTGCAACATAAGCACCATAGCTCAACAAAATGAAGTGCAATTTTCTCTTCAGTCAGAGAAAAGAGCAAGTTCAAGATTACTTATGCATTAAACAGTCCATTTGGGGAAGCTAATTAGGGAGAGAAGACCTTGAAATAGAAGTCATCAGAAAAAGCTAGCAGATGAGTCTTTTTGGAGATTTAATTTGTCCTTTGCCACAAACAAGAACACCTGTGAAAAGAGCAAGTTGCCCTCATCCAAAGTCTGGTTATGAGGTTCTGATCCTGGAGAAAAACAAAAACAATAATAGTTCATGAGATAGTCTTTAGGGGCACTGGAGTCTTCTGAGTATCAGGTTTCCAAGTCGGTATAACAGGTGTTGAAATCAAGTGCCAAAAGAAAAAAAGAAAAAACTCGGGCACAAGAATTTGAATTGTTCTCTTTTCCCCAAGACTTCATAAGGACTGTGCATGAACAGAACATACAGTGTTAAGACAGATATATTTTTTAATAGGGAATCTAACATGTGAAAAAAGTACCTGAATTCTATCCCATTTAAATGCCCTCAGATTAGTATAATTCTCACTCCAACCACAGTGCTTCCCCAGGTTAATATTACATCTCATTTTTTGTAGCACATTAATCAAGAACAGGAAAGAAGTAATTCTTATGTAAGTTGTATTCACATTAGTGTCGTTAATTCACATATTACTAGAAAATTTAGATGATTTTTTTCTTAACAAGTTTGAATTAGAATATCAGTTATCTAGAGGTTTCTTAATATTATTTCATAAAAAGGCCCCCCAAAAAAGATGTTTCGGAGAAGGATAAGGGTGTTTATTGTTCTTTATGAGGAGTGTCTATCAGAATTAGAGATCATTCCCACGAAATGTCTTTGAGTAGACTCTTCTAGGCCTGTCTTTTCTAAGGAATGGACAAAATGCCCTCAAGGAAAGACCAGAATCATAAATTAAGGTGTTTTTCTTTTTCTTAGAGCTTCTGCTTTCTGAAGAGTTGGCAGCCCAGCCCTGAAGCAATATAGGCCGGAAGTTCGATTCTTAAACTTTATTAATGTCAAAAGCACTCAGATAACCTATTAAAATCTCAGGCCATGTTCTTTCTCTTCAGAAATACTATTTTTATTGTTAAAAAAAACAAAACTAGTTTTGTTCTTCACATGCAAGTAATGAGGTTAAAGAAGGTCACTTCTGGTGATTATATAATGAGGCTTAATGAACTTGTCCGCTCCTGTGAATGGGGTATAGGCCATGCTTAAAGATCAGGAGAGTTACTTTTGGGTCACACTATTCACGGCTCTTTTACCCTCTCCTCAAGCCTTCCTTACCTTTTTAGGGGAGGTGTCTTGGTTGCAAGAGGCAAAAATATCCTATTGACCTGGATAGGTTACTGCAAGCATATGCTTCTTGCAAAAAGCTCCAAATCTTTACAGTCTACAATCTCACCAGGGTGAATCACCTCATTCCTATTTAAGTCCCACAACCAGGGATGATATTCAAAACATTTAACAACTGAGAAGTCACCTTCATGGATGCTTTAAATGGCCACCTGCAACAGTGCTGGTGCAGAAACCTGGAGGCCCTGCTGCGTCTTTAGTTGGAGGATCATGGAGAACTCCAAGTGGGGGCCACGAGGAACCCTGTAGGGTCTTGGGCAATGATTACTTGCCAGCTTACTACAGAATTTCAGCCGTACCAGTGTGTGCTGCCTGTGTGGAAGCGCTGCACACAGCACTGTGAGGTAGAAATTATAATCTCTTTTACATGGCTGAGGAAACTGAGACTCAGGGATGTTGAGTGGTTTCGCTGCGGCTACTCCACTAGGATACAGGGAGGAGGGGGAACCTGGGGGGCTCCCTGGCTTGTAAGATGCCCAAGCCCGGGCTCTGTTCTCTGTGCGGGCACCATGCAGGGTCTCTGTTAGGCCCACACTTAGGAGCTCCTCAGTATATAGTCTGATACAGTGGAAGAGTCTGTGTGGACCTGAGAATTGAGTCTTTGCGAAGAGGTTGCTGCTGCCCCACCCCCTACCTCAAGCAGCTGCATGGGAGCAGTGGGACTGAAAGACCTGTTCAGTGGTGTGTTTCTAAATAAAAGACAGAAGTTTGAGAGGCCAGCTTTTCTGAAGCTGTTTTGGGAATAGGAGGCTTAGATACACTCCTCTCAGATGTATTTATTTTCTTCTTCCTATTTCTCTCCGAAGAAGTATACAAAGGAAACGAATTTTCCTTATTTTTGTTTTAAATTCCTCTCTATTTAAAAAGTTTTGGTGTTGCCTATAAAGTTAACATATACTCATTGTCGATGACAGGGGAAAGAAGAAAGCTCCTTTACAAATTATTACTTACATTCCCACCACCTACTATTTTATTATAGTTCTTTACATATATAGCCTTGGAATAATATCTTTTAGCATTTTAAAATTATTTTGAAAATTATTGTTTTTTTTTAAGTTATTTTTGAAATAGTTTTATAAGTTTTTCCTATTTTATTACATTACCTTTTTAAATCTATTCGATCTTTTCTTTATTGTTAAACATGGAGGATATTTCCAGGTTTTCACTATTCATATGACACTCCATCTAAATCCTGATGCATCTTGGACTCACCATGGACTATTCCCTTAGAAAAAATCCTAAAATCTGAGATTAAAGAGACAAGGGTATTTATAGATTGTGCTTTGTGGCCCTTCGTGTTTTTTCTTATTCTGAATTGTTTCTTATAGCTTTTGACCCACTTTTATAAGCACATTAGCCCTTTACTTATTTTTTCTTTACATGTTAAACACATATGCTATACTGAACCAGCATATTTCATATCGAATAGCTTCCAGTATATTATTTACCATTTAAGATTATGTTTTTTTAATTTTTTTTTTCATTTTATAACCAATTCTACTGACCTTCCCTGTTTTGATTCTTCCATTGGTTAATTTTCTTTTTTTAATCCTCACTCAGGAATGTATTTATTGATTTTAGAGAGAGAGGAAGAGAGAGAAAGAGAAACACTGTTGCGACAGAGACGCATCGATTGGTTACCTCCCATACCGGGGACCAAACCTGCAACCCAGGCATGTGCCCTGACTGGGGGTCAGACCCACAGCCTTTCGGTGTATGAGACGATGCTCCAGCCAGCTGAGCCACCTGGCCAGGGGACATTGGTTTAAGTCTTTAAAACACATTCCAAATATCAAGATCTGATAAATTTAACATACATTTTCTTGTCATTTGTTTGATTTTAATTTTTAACATTTCAGTCTTTAAGCTATCAGAAGTTTTATTTAAGGTAAACTTTCTTTTCAAAACAGTGATCTAATTGTCCCAGCACTATTTACTGAATATTCATAATATTTGTTTTTTTCTTTCATTTTTTTGTTTTTCTTTTTTTAAAATTTTTTCTCCCCTTTATCCCCTCATATAATTTTCCCCATTAAGTTGTGGTACTACATTTATCTTAACTAAATTATATATATATATATATATACTGTACTAGAATTGATTCCTCAGCTATTTGTTTTGTCTTTTTGGTCTACCTATAATTTTCTTGAAACAGTACATACTACCTTGATTATTTAAATTAGAATTAAATGGTTACTATAAAAGAATTACTATCTATGCTTGAATTATCATTTTTAAAAACCTTATTTATTTTAAGTGAAAAGTTGCATTCTAAGATATTTATGTACATAATATACTTGTATTTATGCACACTTTATTACCAAAGACTTTGGAATATTTAGACAAATGTAACATAGCATAGTGGAATGAAAATAAGAAAATTTTAAAAAATAAGATAAATTCAGGGGTCAAGTTAAGATATAAAATGATTGTCATAATGAACTGGAATTATGTTAGAACAGACCATCCATTGGTTCTGAGCATTCTACTGGTGAAAGCAAATAGGAAAAATCTGACCGATTACAAGATTCCAAGGTTAAGCAATAGAAATTATTGTTATTATTTTAGGAGAAGTACTGCTCCCCAGATACTGAGACCTCTAGTGTGGAAAATACTCTTGATTATATCCCTGCAAATGGGAAATGAGTCACTCCCTCCCTGTGCTTCCGAGGCACTTTTGTGTCACTATTATAACAACCCCCGTGGGCTAGCAAATACGGCCCTGTCAACTCTTTGAGGCAGGTAAGATACAAGCCAGTCCCTTGGGTAGCACTCAGAAAAGTTGGGACGCTGGATGTGTGGTCTAACTCCTTTGCTCCTTCAGGAGTAACTTGGAGCTGAGGGTTCCCTCCTGATCATATGGTGCTGTACCAGGGGTGAGGATTATGGAGAGAGAGGGTCCTTTATTTTTCCTACTGGTTTTGATGTGGCTGGATTTGCACTTTGCCCAGGGTGCCCGAACCTCTCTCAATTAGTTTCTGTATTTTTCATAGAGGGTATTATTGATCCAAGTGTTGCCATTGAATCACTGTGCCAGTGGAGGGAAGGAGAGTTCAGGGCTTTCTCTTCCACCATCATGCTGATGTCAAGAGAGCCCCAGCCTGGACTTCTCACTTACCCCTGGAGCCAACCAAGGTCTCAAATTCTGCTCCCCTTACTCAGAGCAATAGGAATGGGATTTTAAACTCTTTTCTCACTCTTCCCAATCCCAGCCCTGACAGTACACTGTATATGCTCATATTAAATGACACCAGGTGATGTTTATTGTCAAAGTGATGGAATTTCAGGGATGGAATCATTTCCAGTTAATAGTGTGACATTAGTAGTTGAGAGATACCGCTTCAGCCTCAGGAGCTCAGTCCAGCTCACTCATCTGCCTTCAGCAATGTGGTAACTTAGTTCAAAAGGCCCATTTGGAAAGCTGAGCTGCCAGCTGCTTGCTCTCCGCTCCTCAGATAAGGGAGACCCATTCCCTTGGCTTATCCTCTGAGCGTAATATGCTCAGAGCAATCTGTCAGGACTCACTGCTTATGAAAGAAGAGGACTTACCTTAAATCAGCTTAAGCACAGAATGAAATTTAAGCAACTAACTCATGTAACTCATGCAACTAAAAAGTCTGGGTAAAGTTGAATCAGGGGCTCAGATCAAACCACATCACCAGGACCAGGACTCCATTTCTTTCTTTCTCTCTCCCGCCCACCCCCCCAACCTTGTCTTTCAGCTCTGTTCTTCTTCATTAGTATCATCTTAGTTAGGTCCTTTCCACCTAGTGGTCCCCAGCAGTTCTTGCCTCCTATCCTACCAGCATATTAACCCCATCAGAAAGTTTCTCTTTTCGTTTTATTTTCCTCTTTCCTAACAGCATATAGCCAAAGTTCTAGGATCTGAGACTCATTGGTCTGTCTCAACACTGTCATTTTTCCTAAGGGTTTGGAATGCTCTCATTGTCCAGTCCTAGAAATTCAGGGTTGGGGTCAGCCTTGGCCCAACTACATAGGCTGAGTGTGGACAAGGGGTGGTGCCCAAAAGAAAAACTGAGTCAGGGAGTTAAAATAGGAAGAAATGGTTATTGGACAGGCGTAATGGCTAACGTTATGTGTCAAATTGACATGGTCATTGGATGCCCAGATATTTGGTCAAACATTATCTTAGGTATTTCCAGGAGGGTGATTTTGGGGTGAGATTAACATATAAATTGATAGACTGAGCAAAGTAGATTGCTCTCCCTAATATTGGTGGGCCTCATCCAATTGGTTGAAGGCCTGACTAGAACAAAAAGCTGACCTTCTCCCTAGTAAGAGAGAATTATTTTTACCTGAATGCCTTTGCACTGGGACATGGGCTTTATCTTGCCTTTGAACTCCAACTGAAAGGTCAGCCCTCCCCGGGCCTCAAGCCTGCTGGTCTTCAGACTGGAGCTTATGTCACTGGTTTTCCTGTTCTCAGGCCTTCGGACATGGAGTGTAACTATGCCATCGGCCCTCCTGCGTCTCCAGATTGCTGACTCACGCTGCAGATCCTGGAACTTGTCAGCCTCCATAATAGCGTAAGCGAATTCCTTATCATGAATATCTTTATGTATATTTTTTCTTCCTTTGGTTCTGTTTCTTTGGAGAACCCTGACTAACACAGCAGGCAACACACTAGAAACTTTCTGCACTCTCCATTTCCTCTCTAAATCTCTCCATCCCCTCCATGCCTTTCAAGGTCCTGTGTTTTATCTACTCACACCCTCTCCTTCCTGTCGCAAAAACATGTGGGCAGCCTGTTCCAGAGCTCACCCTTGCCCCCTCCTTTAAAGTCCTCCCTTATTTTATTCTTGGAGAACTAGGCGTCATTCACTTTATAGTTTCACAGGGCACTAGACTTTCCCCACTGTTAGGTAAATCTGTTTCCACATAGACTTCTTTAGCTTCCCTAACTTTAAGAGAGAATGTTCATTTTCCTTTCTGTGCACCTACGAGGTACAAAACAGTGTGTTAAATGTTTTACGAACTCTGAATGGGAAATATTGGTTCTTGCTCACAAACAGGGAATTTCTCCTCTCTCCTAACCTTGCTTTCTTAACTCATGTCTAATCAGGCAGTTCACAATATTTTTTAGGCACTGCTCTTAGGGTAGTAATTAGGTTCTGTGACCAGTTGCAATAAATCAGAGTGATGAGTGGAAAGAGCAGTGGGATTAGCTTGGATAACAAGTTAGTTGGCCCTTTCGTAGTGTTTAGAGCCTGCTGAAGTAGGGTCAAGACCAGAGATGGCGCTGTTGTGGGGCCAGAGTGGGGAGTGACATCAATTACAACTGTCTGGAGGAGGGGATGGGAATAAAGCTGGAATTAAGAAGCGGGACAGTGCTATCCCATGCCTCGGGACTGTTGCCGAGAAGAGCTACCAAGGCCTAGTCACACCTAGTCACACCGAAGCTCACATAGACCCACCAGTTTTCTCCCCTGAATCTTTGCTCACGTGGTTTTGTCTATTTAAATGCCTCGTAAATTCTTTTTGTTTCTTTTTCCGAAGTACATCTCAAATGTACCTTTTGTATCTCCCAGCTACACCCTTGTGTAAAACACATTGTTGCAACGGACCATTGTTATAGTCTCCCTCATTCATCTCCCAGCTCCAGGCCATTCTCCCAGTTGGTACTTTGACTTGACTTCTCTTTTCAAAATGCAAATTGATCTCAGGCTGCTGTCCAGCTTAAAACCCTTTGAAGGTCCTGCTGCAACTAGCAGGAAATCCAGACTCCTTCCCATGACCAACCACCTTGCAGGACCTGAACCCAGTTACTTCACCAGCCTCTTCTCAAACTGGTCTGCCCATTGCTCCCATTCTCTGGACATGGTGATCTTTGGATCTTGCTTTCTAATCCAAAATTCATTTCTTGGGAACTTTTCACTTATTGCTCACGGTATCTTGAACATTTCAGCCCTGCTTTTCAAATGGCTGGTGCTTCCTCATTTCCTGGATCTCCACTAAAGATCACTTCCTTAGCAAGACCTTCCTTCACCACTTTGCCAAAGTAGGTGCCCTACCCACCACCAGCTCCACCTCCCACAGCTAATACTATCAGGTCATTTTACTCATTCAGTTCTTAGTGTTCACAAAAAGCTATAGCTAATTCGCCTGCTTGCTCCTTGTCTAATTCATCACTAGAATGCAGAATCCTTGAGGCAGAGATTGTATCCCTCTTGTATCTCCAATTTCAAGCCCATATTTGGCACCTGGTAGATGTTCTCCAAATACCGATTGACTGAATGCTTGATTGAATGAATTACTGAAGATCTGTATCAAATACTGGTTCCTTATCCATGGTGTCTTTTCTGATTTTTCCTAACCAGAAGTAATGTCTCTTTGGTCTGAATTCCTGTAGCTCTTTATCCGTACTCCTTTATAGCTCTATTCTTTGCCTCTCCTCTCAGCACTGTTTGTGGGTTTATTGTATTCTACTTCCTCAAATACCTGGAGCAGTATCTTACCGATCCTTTTCTACTCCTGTTATACCTGGTACAGAATAGGTGCTCAATAAATTCTTATTGAATTGATTTGAATAACTCAAAGAGTTTTCAAAAGATCAGACACCTGAAAAAATGTTAGATTTCTTTAAAAATAGAACCACAATAAGCACTGGACTCCGGGCCGAAAATGGGCACATTTCCCGGCCATTTTAGAGGTCTTGGAGAACGGCCTAAACACCAGCCTCCACTGATCCAAATCAGCTTCATTAAACAGTCCCAGGGCCTGTGAGATGGATGGTGTGTGGGCTGAGCCCTGACAGGTAGGAAGAAAAGAGCTCCCACTTCCAGGTGCTCCTGGCCCCAATTAATGGCCCTGCCGTGGAAACTGTCAATGAGGACTGAAAAGTGCTTCTTTTTCCTGACCTTTCAGAAGTTTCCTCCGATTGAGGAGGAAACCTGGGCATGTGTGCATGGGTGGGATGGCAGTGAAGGCTTGGGGAAAAAGGAAGGTGTCTGTCCTGACCAGGATACTCAAACATGAGAGACCGTTACGGCTCTGAGTTCATTTTCTTTTACCTGTAAAAGTTATAATACATACCTCCCAGGGTTGTCGTAGTAAGATAATATACATGTTAACTTTATATACATGTAGTAGATGGTAAATACCTGTTAAGTTCCTGCGTCTCTTCACCCTGCTCCCATTCCGGGTGGGAGCTCTTCTTGTGACTTTCAGAGTGGCCCACTTCAGGGTACATAGCTACAATGTGTGGACAGGGGAAAAGGAGACATATATATGTGTGTGTACAAGTGTGTTTGTATGGCTCACATTTTTACATGTGTTATATAAAGGGAAGCTTATATTTGTTATGCGTTTTGATATAGCAAGTGAACAACAAAATGATGGACAATTAGCATCTGTTACTTTTGCACCGAGAAGACAATATAATTGGAATCTTGATCTCAGTGTGGAGAGAGGTGCCTTGCTGAGCTAATGTTAGTTTGTAGGAAGAAAAGTTCCATGGTCTCAAAGTGGTAAACTAAAGTGAAATTTTCTCACTCTAGCCAGGAATAAGAATGAATTTAAGCGGAGGCAGACCGATGAGCAGCCTAGAAAAACTAGAATTTATTTGTTAAAGATGGCACAATAGCAAGAGTGAGGGATTTTTACTGGTAGATGTGGAGGCCTTTCAGGTCTGTCCTCAGTATTTATTAAAAGTATGGGAAATGGATAATTAAATGAGTATCTGTGTTAGTTTACTAGGACTCCCATAACAAAGTAACACAAAATGGTTGGCTTAAACAACAGAAATTTATTGTCTCACAGCTCTGGAAGCTGGAATGCCCAAATCAAGATGTTGATAGGATAGGTTGCTTCTGAAGGCTAGGAGGGAAGCATCTCTTCAGGTCTCTGTCCTCGGCTAGTCGATGGCTGTCTTTTCCCTCCGTCTTCATGTTGTCCTCCCTCTGTGAGTGTTTGTCTTTAAGCTCCCCCTTTTCATAAGTTCACCAGCCATATTGGATTAGGGCTCACACCAATGTCCTCATTTTAAGTTGATTGCCTCTGTAAAGATCCTGTCTCCATATGTGGTCATATTCTAAATTACTTGGGGTTAGGACTTCAATATATGAATTTGGGTGGGGGTGAAGGATATAATTCAACTGAATTCCGTAACAGTTTTGATACCTGAAAATCTTTGCTACATGCTGTGCTCCTAGCTTAACAAAAGAGGGGTCAACGTATACTAAACTGGTTATTTTTATCTTTGACAAGCAGTTCTGGACACAGGTATGAAAAACAGATTACCTGTGTCCAGAACACTTTTAGCAGGGGCTCACTGAAGGTACAGGGAGTCCCTGAAGCATTAAGGTTTGTTTCTCCTTGTAAATGGCAGGTGACAAGTTCACCTATGGACCAAATGAAGTAAATGCATGGAGGGCCAGTAAGGCATGAATTATCCCCACAGTGACCTAGCTTCATTTTTCAGGGAATGTAGCGTCTGCAACATATTCTGTGTCCTTGCCTTATCCTCATCTCTACCCACAGTACTTTGTTTAAATGGGCAGGAGATCTAAAAAAGAATAAAAATCCAAAAGTAAAGTAAACCAACAGACATAAAACCCTCAGAACTCATATATGCAGAGTAATAATAGATGGAATTTGAGGCAAATGTGTCACAATAATACCTGCCAATTAAAATTGCTATCTTTAAAGTTTATTTGACTTAAAAATGGCATGTGAATTGTGTAAGTGTCGTTTCTTTTGGCTTTTTTTTTAATGATTGTGAGATGTGGAAAATAATGCATATATTTGTTTTGTTGTCAATTGCAGAAGGAGATTCATAAGGAGAAATGGGCATTGGCCCTGACATTTAGACAAAAGCAAACACAGTAAAATGATAAGGAACTAATGCCATGAGTTCCAGAATGTTGCATCATTTCACAGAATCCTCTCCAAGTATTTCTTTCTTTGCTGCTTCATCCAAGTAACCATTGAGTTAGTGGCACAGTGACCCTAGGGCCATTTGTTAGATGAGACCATTTATTAGATGAAACAATGGCGCTTCATCAGAATGAAGGAAGGTCCACTCAGTCTTTGAGTGAAGACGCAAGCTGCCAATGGGAAGAGCACATTTTGCACAGGCAGCGTTAAAGATGGCAGAATGTCAGAGGTCTTTGGTGAAGGGGCTTAGCCCTCTTTTGGCAACGAATACATCCCCTCATGTAAGGTTAGGACAAAGCCCTCTGAAGTCTTCCCTGGAGCTTAACAAATGAATTTGAACATGCTTATGAAAATGGCTGCATAAATATTTTTCTTTGCCCATTCCAGAGCATGCTAATCAGAAGGCTCTTTGAAAACAATATTTTTATCTGTACCTCAAATTCATCCATACCCATTAGCTGCTCAATTAGGCGAAACAAACTTTTAGTTGCATGCCAGAGGCTTAATTTAATTTGCCTGGGATAAGCAGTTGGCCATAACTGTGAAACCCTGTGTCTCTTTTAGAAATTAAACCAGAGTAGTGAAGCAAAAACTCTTAAAATACAGTGTGGAAATGGAAGCAGACCATAGCTCATATTGTGTGGAAATTCAAAGCGATTTAGTCAGCAGTATGCAGGTATGTTAGTCACATCCTTCTGATCTTGTTCACTTTCCAGTTACTGATTTTTTTTCACTCTAGTCCTGTGGATTCTAAACAGAATCACTCAAGTGACATCAGTTCATGAAGATAAAAGAAGCTTTTTATTTGATTGTGGCTGGGTGGATGTTTAATTCAAACAAGAACTGAACAGACTAAAAGTTGTCTTTATAAATCTTTAGCCTAATGGCATTTTCTTGGATTCAAAATGTAAATTTGATTAAATTGCTTTCCAGCCATCATATAATGTACTCAAAGCATTTCTAGACAGTGAAACACATTTGGTTCAAATACAAAGTGAAAAAAATCTAAATTTGCAAGAAATGTTCCTTTGTTTTTGTTTTTCTTTTTTTAAGATTTTATTTATTTATTTTTAGACAGAGAGGAAGGGACAGAGAAAGAGGGAGAGAAACATCAATGTGTGCCTGCCTCTCGCATACCCACTACTGGGGACCTGGCCTGCAACCCAGGCATGTACCCTGACTGGGGAATCGAACCCGCCAACCTTTCCTTTGCAGGCCGGAGCTCAATCCACTGAGCTACACCAGCCAGAGCGTATGTGCCTTTGTTTTTAATTATTTAAAATACCACCCAAGATACACAATTCTTACAAAAAGGAAACTTGGAAAATTGATTCCTTTTCTTTTAAAAATCCTCACCCAAGGAAATATTTATTGATTTCAGAGAGAGGAAAGGAGGGAGGCAGGGAGAGACAGTGGGAAAGAGAAAGAGGGAGAGAGGGAGAGAGGGAGAGAGAGAGAGAGAGAGAAAGAAACACTGAGGCGAGAGAGAAATATCGATCAGCCGCTTCTGATACGCACCCTGACTGGGGGATCAAACCTGCAAGCTTTCGGTGTGTGGGATCCCGCTCCAACCAACTGAGCCACCTGACCAGGCTGAAGGTTGATTCTTTATTGCATAAAGATAAATAAATTCAGGTATGAAGCACCTCCCTACAAAAAAACATGAGTCAATAGCAAAGCCCGTTTCCAATGTGTGTCGCTGACGCGTGCTGTGTGGAAGCACAGCGTGTGAGTCCCACTCTGATACCGAGATTAGCTGCTCGACTTCAGACAAGTCGCTTAACCATGTTGTCTTAGTTTCACAGTACGTGAAAAGGTGAAAGAAATACTGTGTTATACAGCCCACAGAGTTGTCTTTATCAAAGAGAAAAAGATGAAAGTGATTAATACATTTCAGGTGGAGAAATGTGTATCAAGGGTCCAAATGAGAGGTGTGATGTAGAAAAAGAAAGATAGCAGGTTCAGAGAAAACGTGGAAGCAAAGAGCAAAGGGGCCAAATGTAGCGATGAGACTGAGGAGGATGGGCTGAAAGAAAAACCTCGGTGAGTCTGAGAGGAGAGGAGCTGGCACGAGAATGGGTAAGACAGTGCGGCAGTGGGAACGTGGAGCCACCTGAGAGGAGGGGGTGGAACCTTTTACCTTGACTGTCTTTGCAGCGTCTGACTGTCACCACTCTGTAAGCAGTGCCAGTAGAATTTGTTCAGCATCCTGGCGTGGTCAGGGCCAGGGAGGGAATCAGTGCTAGTAAGGGTACTGTGTTCATCATGACTGAGGCCCCAGACTGAGTTCCCTGACAAGCCTGGTACCTGGGAACCAGTCCAGGCAGTGGCTGAGAGTAATGAGATGATAATCGAAGAGACAGAGTAAAAAGTACAGAAAACCGCTGGTTCTTCAGTGCCCAAAGCTTCTCAGCATGCTAATCTATCCAACAGCAAAAAGGAATAGAAGGAAGTGATTGGCTGATGGTCTTTCATTTGTAGATGTACTTGCTTAGTTGCCAATTAGAGAGAGAGGCTGCTTGCAGGTGAGTTGCCAAAGTGAATAAACGTGAGTTATGTTAAGAAATTAACAAAAGATGACTTTCAGGCAACTTTCTGGAAAACACAGTTTGGTGATAAGATACACTGAAATGCGAAATAGTCTTTCAGTGGAAAGAGGAGAGAGTGCCATCATTTAAGATATTTAAAACAAGAGTAGCTAAAGCATAGGCTGGAATCTTATCCAGAAGGGAAAATCCAGACTTGGCAAGAGAAGAGCTATCTGATGTCTGGGAGTTCTCACACCTCTCATTCTTGATTTTGAAAAGTTGTGATCAAATCCCCGAACATTTTCACAGGCACATTTACAACTGGGGGCCATGTGATTCATTAGTCATTCTGGTAAGCTCTAGGATTCAGTGCCAGCTGTGGAATTTCCTGCAGATGTGGCAAAACAGCAAAGACCACCTTTCAGATTCATATCCTCTTTGTCTCTCACTCTGGATTTATTCTTGGAAGAATCCGAGCATATTTTAAAAGGGCAAGTTAGGTGGTAGTAGAAATGGGGCGGGGGAGGAAGAAAAATCTGTTTAAGAGAGATAGCTTCCAACTTCCTAATTTCCAACTTCCTAATCAAGGTGAGAAGCATCGCAAATGCCCGGATTTAAGTACTATAGACTATGCCTTGATCTGACCGCGCTGGGACTGTGCCCAACCCAGAACAATCGTCACTGTTAATTATGCGTTTGAGCATGAAGCCCAACAAATTGGTAATTCCAGACCATCTTTCCTCTGCTGTCTAATCTGTTCCTAGTCTGTCCCTTGGCTGTTTGCTAGCAGAATGAACTATATCCTTGATAAGACTACCATTTGAGAAGAAATGCATCTGGAAGGACTGGCAGAAGAAAAGGGATAAGAGCGCTCCCTTGATAAATTTTTACAACCATCTGTCAGCTCTGAGTCTCTGGGTGAGGCTGATTGGGGAAAAGACAGGTGCAGATCAAAGTTGAGAATACTCATTTTAAATGAATTTGTCAAAAGTTTGCCTTACTTAATTTCCACAAGATACTAAACCAGTGGCTTTGAATTGGGCCCCTGAGAGTGCCATGTCCATTGCATGTCACCGATGCACGTGCTGCGCGGAAAAGCAGAGAGAGCCACAGCAGGGCCTCAGAGCCTCGGAGCCCGAGTCCTGGCTCTGATACTGGTGTTAGCTGCCTGACTTCAGACAAGTTGCCTAACCATACTGTCTCAGCTTCCTGGTATGTGAAAGGCGAAAGAAATAATACCTATCTTCCATATAGAAACCAGGGGGTTGTGTTTATTAAAAAGGAAGAAAAATGGAAGCAGAAAAAATTAGTACATTTATTCTGAAAGCAAAGTACTTAGTTTTGACAGATTGGTCCTATCAAAGCCAACTCCTCTATCCATTTAGGAACTGGAGCTCATCCTCTTTTACATAAACTCCAGCAATTCTTCATTTTCCATCCTGTATTGTTATAGTCAGTTTGAGTTGCTATAACAAAAATACCATAGACCGGGTGGCTTAAACAACAGACATTGGTTTCTCACAAGCTGGAGGCTAGAATTTCCAAGATGAAGCTGTCTGAAGATTTTGTTCCTGCTGAGAGCTCTCTTTCTGGTTTGCAGATGGATGCCTTGCTGTGTCCTCTTATGGCTGAGAGAGATCATTTCTCTTCTCTCTCTGTCTCTCTCTCTCTCTTTTTACTTTTATTAGTATTTATTTTATGCTGAATTTACTCCTGAGTCATAAGTTATAAATTTTTGTTTCTTCGGTTTCTTCTGGGATATCTTTTTCTTCTGTGCAAACTGTTCTGTGTTAGGAACAAGCTGCCCTTTCTCGGTAAGGATCATCTCAGTGTGGCAGGGAGAGCTCACGCGTGAGTTAATCTGCCCACGAGCTCTGTCAGTTCTACACTGCATCTTGGGAGGTTTGTTCACCCAGATGTTCTCAATGACCAGAGAGTCTGCATCTACACCCTGAAGTTCAGCTTTACTCTCTGCATTTTTAAGCATGTGCAGTAAAATTCAGCACCCTGTTTGGGCCTTCGACCCTGCGTCCAGCCCCACTGTTTGGCCTGAGCGCATTACACCTACCAGTGCCACCATTGTAATGATGAAATGGCACATGTTGCTTCTGTAAAGTGACATCCTTCAGATCCTTGGTGGTTTTTCAAGTACACATACCCTTGATGCCCTGGGCAGTTTCACAATTGTTCTTATAGAGACCATGAAGATTTGAACATCCTGATTTGCATGATTTGCATGATTTTATGGGTTTTCCTGGGTCAAGTGAATAGCAAACAATTTTCAGAGGTAACCTCTGGCTGCTTTTGGAAAGGAGCAGCTCATGTCTCTTCTTATAAGGGCACTAATCCCATTCATATGGGCTCTACCCTCATGACTCAATCACCTCCCAGAGGGCCCACCTCCAAATACTACCACGTTGGGGGTTAGAGCTCAACACACGGCCTTCAGAGAGATACAAACATTCAGTCCATAGCATCTATCAATTTTCTCTTCTCCACTGGATCACAGACATATATACTCAATATTTTCCATCTTAAAACAAACTACAAAGACAAAAAAACTTCTTTGACTCCAAGTCTCATGTCTCTCTCTACCTACTGCCTACTTTCACCGTTCATCTTAATGACAAAACACTCCAACAGAGTTGTCTGTACTCTGTTTCTACATGCTCGTCTTTGAATCTCTTTTTAACTCATTTCCTTGGCTTTTGTCCTCACCACTCCTTTGAAACCATACCGGTAAATCAATTGCCTGGTTCCCTATTGCCAACTCTAATCACATTATAGATCTCATCTTTCATGAACTCTTGACATCATTTGACATAATTTTTCACTTCTTGTTTTTGAAATGTTCTTTGCTTGGCTTCTAGGCCATCACAATTTTCTGATATTCATTCTACATCCCCATTATTCTTGGGTTCTCTTCTAGTTTCGCCTCCTCTTTCTGACCTTTATTTTAGGGTGCTCTGGGGTTCATGTCTCAGGTCTTTGTCTTCTCTATATCCTCAGGTGACACCATCTAGTTTTATGTCTTTAAATATTATGTGTATCCCATGTCTCCAGACTCAATGTCTCCTCTGAGCTAAAAACTCACATCAAGGGGCCTTGTTGCATCTCTGACATCTGATAAATTTCTCAAACTTAGCATATTAATACATTTACTCAATTATGTATGTCAAAATTACAGAAGTTACCTTTTAATTTTTTGCTCCGTTCATATCTTAGATCTCATCCATCAACAAACCCTATCCATTCTTCACAGTACACTTCAGATTTGATGAGTTCTCATCACTGGCATATCACCATCATTCCTCTTTAGGATTAATGCAAAAGCCTCCTCGTGGATCTTGTTTTTGCTGAAAACTGCCCCAGGCCCAGTCTCCACACAACACCTCACTGATCTTTATAAAACCTAAGTCAGGTCCTGTTTCTTCTCATTCAAAATCTTCCAATATGTTCCTATCACACCTATGGTAAAATTCAACTCCTTTATTATAACAAGTCCCATGTAATTTGGCTTCTACTTACCTCTCTAACCTAATCTCCTATTTTGTTCCCATTACACACTCTGCTCTGGTCACATGAGCTTTTTTAGGTTCTATGAACAGGTCGACTATTTCCTCCCCAGAATCCTTGTAATTACCCTCCCTCAGGCTGAAGATTCTCTTCCAGATCTTTGAAAGACTGCATGAAGAGTCCCAAACATCCTGTCTACAGAGTCCATTCCCCCTGCTGTCTCCCTATAATCCCTTAACCTGCTTATATTTTCTTTGGAGCATTTATTAGTCTCTAAAGTTGCATCTTTTATTTTTATTTTTTGTTTTTACCTGCTTTTCTCTGTCTTCCTAAATAAATGTAAGGTTCTGAAAGGCAAGGGCTTTTTAAGTTTACTATTGGATCTTCAGTACCTAGAATAAGCCTAGCATATAGTAGGTACTCTACAATGGTCTGATAGTGTCTCCACGCCCTCCCCAGATTTATAGGTTGGTATCCTAACCCCCAAAGGTCATAATATTAGTAGGTGAGGCCTTTGAGAGGTCATTATGTCATAAGGGTGGAGCCATCATGTGTAAAATAATGGGAATCCCCTCATGAGTGCTCTTAATAGTTCCCACAGGGCCCCCTCACCCCTTCGACCACAGGAGGACACAACAAGAAGGTGCTGGCCGGGAACCAGGAGGAGGCTTTCCCCAGAATGTGACCATGCCAGTGCTTTGATCTTGGATTTCCAGCCTCCAGATTTTGTGAGGAAAAAAAAAATTCTGCTATTAATAAGCCAGTCTGTGGCACCTATTTGAAAGTACTGAGATGCTCCATAGTGCTTTTCCTGCATCTCATCAATCCACCACACCTTTTAAATTTCTGTAGTATGTTTAACTTTTGATGCATAAGGAGACCGGGTCCTCTTTATGGAGTGAGAGAATGTCTGCTGTATTGGCTAACTCCAATGAGCTATTTATTCTCATAGTGACATTGAGTAGCAGTGTTTGTTTAGTGGCTGATTCTTTATAACTCTCTAAGGAGTTCTAGATATGTCAGTGTATCATAGACATCAAGGGAAATCAACTATTTGAATGTGCTTTGGAAATGGCTTTTGGTGAAACCATAAAAAAAAAATCTAGTTTCTTCTTTTTTGTTTACCTTTCTGAAACACAGCTGTGTCAGTCTGGGGACGTGAAGCAACTGAACTTGAGAATGAAGGACAGTGAGCTGGCAAAAGAGTCAGCCAGCGGAGGGGGTGGTCCCAGCACATGGAAGAAAGTGACACCGAGAGCCTGGTGCACAGGCTGATGAGATACCTCAAGGCAGAGTTAAGAGGCCCACTGGCTGGAAGGTGGGAGACTTCTGACGGCCAATGGCGAGATTAGGGAGCTGGTCACAAGGCTGAGCCACAGGGGCACATAGCCGTCTGCAGAAGAGAGGGCACGGGGGTGACGGAGAGATAAACTGTCACTCAGAGAGACCCTCGGGTGATTCTTTCTGGAGCACTAACCACACTCTTTATTCAACCTAATTGATTATTTAGGAATTATTAAGTGTCCCCGTCCTCCAAGCTTTATTACAGAGAGTAAAATGCCCATCCCACGTGCTCCAAGTGCTCAAAGACCAATGTGATGTCTGTGCTCAATAAGCCTGTGTGCAGAAGAAATTGTTTTTAAACCAAATCAACTTGGTTTTATTTCAGGAAAGATAAAGACGACAGAAAGCAGTTGAGATTAGGGGACAAAAGGAAAGTAGGTTGAACAGAAAAGAAAAGACGTGAGGAGGTAGGTAAGCTGTCTCCTTGAAAATGAAGAATTCTTTTTTTATTATTATTTTAATATTTATCAAAGCTTTCATCAATCAGTCTTACCAGTGCTTCACTGACAATGGGTTTTTTTTTTCTCTTTAGCATACATAAGCATAGAAGCATAGATGATGAAATAGGAAATCTGAAGTCAGTTGAAGAAGCACATTATTTCCAAAAGTGTCTGAAAACTTTTACACAGGGTTTTTGAATGTAGGCAAACATTTCTAAATGCTGTTCTTATCTTCTATGCTCTTCTTTTTTTTCTACAACTCCTTGGAGAAGTTTGCGTGACATTCTGTTTGACGTAAAATCAGCATGTGTCCCAAGTAAATCAACAACAGCTGTTTTAAATAGCAGATTGTGCCCCAAAATATCATATGAACCAGGGGAAGAATTTCTTGGAAGCTTGTGATTTCAGATTACACTGACGGAACCTAGCATCTGGACACTGTGGCCATGGGTAGACAGAGTTCAAGTTGGCTGAGAGATGATGGCGTGTTTAACAGAGCAGTGACCTTTGGGGGAGATTTCAGTGTGATCTCAGGGTTGGAGATGCCAACAAAAAAAGAAATTCAGCTACATTCAAAGGAGTCATGCTTCTGTTGATTGGAGCGTTTGCTCCGAATCCTGGGGATTTCTCAAAAAGGGCCAGAAAGGCAGTTTAATATCCCCTTCAGAAAACCCTCACAGCAGTGTTCTAATCAATCTTCAGTACCTGCCTCTCTTTAAGAGTTTGTAGTGCATACGATGGACTCATTGTATTATCCAGTGCCACTAAGAAAGTCTCGGTTCTATGACCTACAGATTATTTTAGGCTCAGGGTAGAAGCGGCTCACCTGTAGTCTTTGGTTGGGATTTCTTTGACAAGGCCTGTGGCACCTCACTCTGCTCGGACAGCAGGCCTCAGGGGAGGGTTTAGGCGTTTCCTCTTCACCTCTTAACAACTGCTTCTTTGAGCAATGTGTTCCCCTTCCACAGTGCTGTCAAATGCAGGCCTTACCTGTTGAAACGATTCCATCGAGTTGTAGGACAACACCTTCAGACTTCAGGTGGCACATGCGCATTTCAGGAGCCTCTGAGTGGACCTGCCGTGCCCGGCCATTCCCTGAGGAGCCTCCCTTCTGCCTTGTTTTCCAGGTTTGCCGAGGAGCATCGGCATCGTAGGGGACTCAAGCAGCACCATCTCTCACGTGTAATAGCTCCCTCCTTGCCTAGGCAGGCTTGGCCACTGGGCACAATGTGAGTCCCTATGCCCCCTCATGCCCATTAGGATGGCTACTTTCAAAAAACCAGGAAGGACCGAGTGCAGAGAAATCACAACCTCTGTGCACTGTCGGTGGTAATGTCAAATGGTATGATTGTTATGGAAAACATGGCCGTTCCTCAAAAAATTAAAAATAGAATTACTATACATCCAATAATTCCACTTCTGGATATATACTCAAAAGGATTGAAATCAGGGCCTTGAACCCACCTCAAACATTACTTTGGTTGTGAAGTCTCCCCAGCTCCATCAGGCACTCCCCTGTTCTGCTCTCTCTTACCTCGTAACATCTATATAATGTGTTAAATGCTTAGTTTGTGAGTCTTGTTTTCCCCATTACACCATGAGGTTATATATAAGGACTATGTCCAAATTAGTAAAAACATGTTTTACATTGCAAATAAAGGAAACCTATTTAAACTAATGTCAACAACAACAACAACAAAAATCAGGGCCTTGAAGAATTATCTGTACACCCATGTTCATGGCTGCATTATTCACAATAGGCAAAAAGTGGAAACAACCCAAATGTCCGTCAATGAATGAATGGATAAACAAAATGCATTACATATGTACAGTGGAATATTACTCAGCTTTAAGAAGAAAGGAAATTCTGACATATGTTGTAGCATGGATGAAACTTGAAGACATTATGCTAAGCAAAATAAGTCAGTCACAAGAAGGACAAATGCTGTATGATTCCCTTCACATGAGGTACTTAGAGCAGTGAAATTTATCCAGACAGAAAGTAGGATGATGATTGCCAGGGCCAGAAGGTAGTAGGAAATTTTTTTAGAAGGTAGTAGGAAATGTTTTTTAATGGGTATGTTTGTTTTGCAAGATGAGTAGAGTTCTGGAGATCAGTTGCATGACAATGTGAATGTATGTACACTGTTAAACTATGCATTTAAAATAATTAAGATGGGAAATTTTTTATGCTTGTATATTTCACCACAACTTGAAATTTAAAAAAATTAAAAAATAAAAGGTCCTTGTGACCCATCTCAATATCTCAAGGAACTACCAGGTTTGATCTTGTGCCCCAGATTCTCTGTGACATAACACCTACTGGTTTTTGACTGACAACCCTGGAAAGCTGGCCAGCTGGCCATAGCTAGTCCGCCTTTCCTACATATGTTCACAGCCCGAGGGCAGTCCCTCTCCAAGCCCCACCCCACCCATAACCAGGGCTTTAGGCTTCCTGCTACTCTGGGGAAGGAGTTTGAACTTATCTCCATTGGTTTTAGTGGGTTGACCATAAAGTTTCTTTCTGTAAGATGGTTCTGGGAGCGCTTAGTTGTCTTTAACTTCATTTGAAACAATTTTGTTAGATCGTATTGTGACAGCTGTCATATCAGCATTCATTTAAAAAAAGACATCAAAATTGGTGAATTTTTGTATAGCCATTTTAATATTGAGGATGGAAGAAAATACATAACATTTTTGACATATTATGCTTTATTATTTTGAGAAAGGTAAAAATACAACTGAAATGTAGAAAAAGATTTGTGTGGTGTATGGAGAAGGTGCTGTGACTGATTGAATGTGTCAAAAGTGGTTTGCAAAGTTTCGTGCTGGAGATTTCTTGCTGGATGATGCCCCACGGACAGGTAGACCAATTGAAGTTGATAGTGATCATATTGAGATATTAACTGAGAACAAGCAACGTCATACCATGTGGGAGAGAGCTGACATACTCAAAATATGCATATCGATAAAGTTATTGGTAAAAATGAAAAATGTGTCTTTTATTTTACAGAAAAAAACTATATGGACTTTTTGGTCAATCCAATATATGCCCCCAAAGGAATTACAGAGGCCATCCATTTCTATCACTTATGCATAGTTTTGCCTCATGTAAATAAAAATGTGAATACCAATGTTCGTTTATCCAGCTTGTGTTTTCCCATCGCCTTGGTGCCCTTTTCTGTGAAGTGCTTTGTGTAGTACTTGAAACACTTGCTTGTCCCAGAACTCTCTTGCCATAGAAAATAATTTATCTGAAAAATGAAATCACTTATTTATTTTAGAATATTTACTGTTAAATACATAGGAAAACAGCTTTCAAATTTCAGTGCCTTCAAAATGCTTTTCAGATAGGTCCAGATCATACCCACCCCTTAAGGCACAGCTCAAATGCTAAATGGTCCTCTGAGTCAGAAGTAATCAATAACTTCCTCTTTTGAATTCCTATAGCATTTTTTATCTGAAACTCCCTTAAGACATTTATAGTTTTTATCCTAGATTATGGTTATCAATACATATCTCCAGTAATGCCTGTGTATGAAGGATGCTTAATATATGTTTGCTGAATACAAAATACAGAACTCCTTGAAAGCGTTGAGCTAACTGCAAAAATCAAATTGAAAACGGCAAAATTTCTGGCCCTTGTAGCTCCTGGGTAGTGCAAATATCTTTGGACAAGAGTAGTGGGTCCTCTCTGATTCTTCCCAGATTACCCTCCCCAGGCAGCTGTGACTCACAGGAAGCCTGACTCCAAGTGTGAAGTTGTTAATGAAACAAATGCAAAGTGATTTTGCCCACACACCCAAGCCACCATGGAATCTAATTAACAAGCATGGTCTGGACCAACATATAAGAATAAGAGTTCACATGTGTGCTAACATTGCCAGGGAGACCTTTCTGAGGACAAAGGAGTATCACCGAGGGGCAAACGTAGTCATTTCCCAGACAGAAGCAGCCCGGCTGTTTTATGGAGCCCAGGCAGGGAGACCTGTTCGGCCTGGGAGATCCAGACTTAACTCTTTCAAGTGAACAACAAAGGACTCTCCCGCTTTTAAAATGCATCTCTTTTGTCTGCTGTTTTCTCCTTCTAACTCATGCCAAAGGTCAGAGAAAGGACGAAGTACAAATGAAGTTAAGAAAAAGGCATTATCAGTGCTGCTACCTTCCCCTCGAGGTTAATTTCTGTTCGGAATCCTTTTCACCTAGAGGGAAGGCAAAATAAAATCAATGGGAAGAGCATTCAGATTGCCCTTCCTCTGGGAAAGAGATCTTGACAACCCGCCCATAGGACACTCCACTGAGGAAAGCACTCTTGCTCTTCGTCCCTCGTGATGAACACGGTTATGCTGCCCTGGCCCCTTAGATCCAGCCGCCTTACCCCACACTGTTACCTAGATTGTAAAGTTATTTTTCAGAGCTTACCAAAAACAATGACTATGGAAAACAGGTTGTTCACACCTTCTGGTTTACTGTATTTACTGTGTAATCTCGCACAGCCAGGGAGTTATGTGGATGAATTCCGAAAGCTGGCACCTCATAAGGCCCCGTCTGTGTGGCACGTATGTCTCCCCCTTTATTAGCCAACTGTACCGTGATTTTATAGGCACAATTTTTGTCATTATTCAATATTAATTTGAGTGCCAACAATAAGTGAAGTACAGAGCACAAGGCCATTTAGGTCACATCTCTGCCCATAGGGATGTGCGTAGTGAATGCAGGGTGAAATGATTAATACAGAAATGCAGTGCTTAGAGGATGAGGGCAAGTACCTGGGTCCGTGCTATTTCCCTTTCCTTAGAGGAACCTGACAGAAGGCTGCTTCTTCTCAATCCATCTCCTCCATTTCCCCCCCCACCCCCAGTCCAGCCCTGCTTCTGCTTTCCCATCAGACTGACTTGCCACCGTGAGGACTGGCTCAGGGTCTTCAGAATTTCTGAACCATATGTGTAATTCCTTTGTCTTGAAAGGTGTTTGGGTTGTTCTACCAGAGAGATTGCCTCATACGCAGACCAAACAGTAAGAGCTCCCTGCTTCGGGGGTAGAAACGATGATGTTCAGAGGGAACCAGTGTCACCTGAGTATAAACTGATCATGTGATAGTCACAAAGCTGGGAAAGTGTGTTCAGGCATGCCCTGTGATCTAACATGTGTGAGGTGATTAAAAGGGTCTGGGGGCTTTCTCGATGGAGAATACAGAGGCTTTGGGTCAGATTTATGTGGGAATTTCCATTTCTCCCTTTCAAGTCCCTTTCCACTCAGAATTTGACCTGATTCCTGGAAGTAAAACAGTAATCCTGGATGCTTCATTCATTAATGTGTCTTCCAAGTAACATCCATTGAGTATCTGCTGTGTGCAAGTCTAGTTCTCCAGAGAAATTAATAGGGGATAGATATGTATGAATACAATAGGGTACTAATATGGGATAGATAGTACTAATAGATACTAAGAGTATCTATCTGTCTATCTATCTGCCTATCTATCTATCTATCATCTATTTATCTATCTATCTATTATCTATCTATCTATCTATCATCTATCTATCTATCATCTATCTATCTATATACATATGATTGTTATAAGGAACTGGTTCATGTGATTGTGGAGGCTGGGAAGTCCCACAATATGCTGTATGCAAACTGGAGACCCAGGAGAGCCAGTGGTGTAAATTCCAGTCTGAGTCCAAAGGCCCGAGAACCAGGAGCTTCCTGACCCTGTAAGTCTCCATCTGAGAAGTCTGATGTCTCAACTCAAGCTGCCAGGTAGAGAGAGTGAATTCAACTTTCTTCTGCCTTTTTGTTCTATTTGGGCCCTCGATGAGTTCATGGGTACCCACCCACACTGGGGAGGGCAATCTGCCTTACTCAGTCTGCCAATTAAAATGCTAATCTATTCTAGAAATACCTTTACAGACACAACCAGAACCACTGTTTAATCAGATATCAGGGCATCTTGTGGCCCAGTCAAGTTGACACATAAAATTAATCATCACAGCAGGTCTCTGTTCTGGGTACAAATGAGTAAGAGCTGGACCTATCCTCAAAGTGCAAAACTGCTAAAATTGTTTCTTCCTTTCAGGGAGCCTACAGCAGTCTCTCTTCATCCAGTCTTACTTGTGCCCTCACTGCTGCTTTTCCGCCTCCTCACCAGGTATCATGGACCAGCTGGAAGTTCCCTGAGTAAGCTGTGCTCTTCCAAGGCTCCACCCTGAGCACAAACTGTATCCTCTGAAAGGAGTGGCTTCTCTGCATTTGCATCCCTTAATGCACACTTATCCTTCAAATCTGAGCTTGACTTCCCTCCTCTATGAAGTGTTCCTTGATTAATTCCGGCAAATTTGGATGCTCCTTCTTCAATACTCTCACAACACTTGCCTTACCGTTTTAGAAGCTTGCTAAGTAATATGTCTCATCCCATACCTATATGTGCTTTGAGGGCAAAAGCCATTTTTTTTTCTCTACCCCCATTACCTTTCCCACAGGCTTGATGGGTGCTCAACAAGTATTTGATATTTGAATAAAGAAACAAATATTTAAATGTAGAAACTGATTATTACCCGAGCAGAGGTACTATATGTGGCAGCTGCTATTTCCCGAGGGCTCATTCTGTGCCAGGTATTGTGCTATGCTTTTTGTATTCATTATTTCACTGTTATTTCTCATGTTATAGATGAGGAAACTGAGCTTGGTCAGATTAATCAACTTGTCTGATTTGATGTGGCTAAAAGTGATGGAGTAAGATTTGGATTCAGGCCTGTCAGGTTGCCCTTAACTGACTGTCACATGGTGCCGTCCTCATTGACTTTTGGTGCACAGGATGACACTCTAACTGACTGAACCACTGGGCCAGGGCTACCTCTTTTTTTTTTTTTTTTTTTTTTTAATGATTATGCTCTTCTTCCTCAATAATGCTGCCCCTAGGAGTTGGTTTCTCTTCCTGAGCTGACCTAGCAAAGTGAGCCTGTAATTTAGAATGTTATGGCTCTTTTCCACATATGTTATTGTAAATGTATTACCCATTACTTCCAATTCTGACTATCACCTCAGGTGATGGTTTTAGGGGCAAACAAAACCCTGAAGCTGAATGAGCACAGAGGAGGCAGAGCCTCTTCTTCAGAATTTAGATCACTGAGTAGCGCACAGTGTTTAATTGATGCCTGATCAAATCCAAATCTCATTTGAATGTGGAAATTAAAGTTCTCTACAGTGAACTCTGAGGGATTTGTCAACATGAGATAACTCTCTTCCAAGATAATGACTGAATTTAATCTCACGTAAACCTGATAACAGGCAGTTCTCCTGACAACTGCGGAGCTGCGGGACTGATGCGGGCACAGTAACGAGGAGTTGAGCACCCACAGACGTCCTGGAGTGTGGCACGGGGGGCGTGGGGGGTGGGGGAGGTGATGAGCAGAGAACAGGACATTTCCAAGAAAAAGAAGGCCCGAGTCAAAGAGGTCTGGCTCGGCCTCTGAGAGCAAAAGCACCTCAGTTGGAGGCACACAAAGGTATAACCTGAAATATTAGAGGCATTTCTGGGTGTATTCATTTCTGTTTTTTTCTACCTCATTTTTTAATATCCCCACCCAAGGATATATTTCTTGAGCTTAGAGAGAGAGGAAGGAGAGAGAGAGAAAAACATTGATGTAAGAGAGAAACACCTATTAGCTGCCTCCTGCACATGTCCTGACTGGGGACTGAACCCACGGCCTAGCTATGTGCCCTGACCAGAGCTTGAACCTGCAAACTTTTGGTGCACAGGATGACACTCTAACTGACTGAACCACTGGGCCAGGGCTACCTCTTTTTTTTTTTTTTTAATGATTATGCTCTTCTTCCTCAATAATGCTGCCCCTAGGAGTTGGTTTCTCTTCCTCAGGGCAAAATGAAAGAATACTGTTTCCCTCACCTCGTATACCAATCCAGACACACTTGAGCCAAAACATTTACTGTCCATGATGGACTGGGTACGGAGAAGTGAGCCAGCAAGTGAGTTCCTAGACTCTCCTAACAGGACTTTAAAAAAAATTTAAATCCTCTTATTTGGACTATGCTAGAACCTGACTTTGAATGGGTCTTTGAGAGTAATCAGGGTCTCCAGGACCTACACAGTCTCCTGCCCCTGGCTTCCTAGGCCACATGGAAGGGATGACTGTTGGTAGGTCATTGCCCGGGGCATGTCTATGTGGGTCCTGGAAATGTGGTGGGGATGGGGATTGCTGTCTCTCTTTTGCTTAGGGCCTTTTACTTGTGAGGGTCTGCGGAGCTAGCTTTACTTAGTATTTCATTGCAAAGCCTCATTTCCAATTTCCCCAGCTCCTTTCTCAACCAGACCTGGCTCTCCGAGAACACTCAGGTGAAGCAAGCAAGCAGGGTACTTGTGGTCATTTATGGTGGTTACTGGTCACCTGTGGTAAGTCCCTGCAGCTGCAGGAGGCTCATGGTCCTGTCACCACCTCTTGCAGCTGGTGGGGGTTGGATAAGGCATTTAGCTGCCAAGGCTGGGACCCAGTACTGCTCCACGCTTGGGAATAAAGGAAGGATGCTGCACTTAGAGACTGGAAGCCAGCACCATCGGCTTTGCTGACTCCTTCCCTGAGGGTGGATTACACAGAAATAGACAGCAGGGACATCTAGATGGACATGGCTCGCCAGACCTTCACTGACTGACCACGATCCCCTTTTTCTGGAAATTACAGAGTGCTGTGCTCTCTCGCCTCACAGTCTGAGCACTAAGGCCGAGTGGCTGGGAAACCGTGCCCCGTATGCGCATTGTCACTGTTCTGCTATTTTTTCCCCCTTCTAATCAATCATGCAATCCAAGGATGTGCTGAAATGGCCTGGGCTCCAGGAACTTATGATATTGAGGGACACACAGACATCATAACTGAGAACAATAGGAAGGAGTCTGAATGACTGCAGAATTGTGTGCCACCATTCGAAAGCGTTGTAGGATGAACCTTGAGGGTTATGGTAGGCAACCAAGAAAGGCTTTGAGAGACAGTAGTATCTAAAGCTGGGTCTTAGAGAACGTGCCAGATTTGAGGGGCGGTGGGAGGGGTAGGGGGACGCAAGAGCAAAAGAAATAGCTACAGGACATTTTTGTTTAATGTCAAAGAAAAGCAGTATAAATCTAAACCAGGGAAGGACAGAATGCCAGGGTCTTAACTGCAGACTGTGTTCCCCAGGACACCCTTGTTCAAGGCAAACCCCTGTGACTCCCGCACATGCCCAGGATCCACTAGGTGACCCTTCAAGGTCACTGAGCAGCCGTGGAGCCAGAATGCCGTGATGTAGATGTGTAGTCATAGGCTCAAAGCACTTCTCTCTTAACCACGTTGCATTTCTCCCACTCATTAAGCCCTTTGAAGCTTGCCGAAACACAGGTGTGCATTCGTTTTGATTACAAATTCAGAGACCTGCTGGTGGGACTTTTTGAATGGTGAGGTTGCTGTTGCTTCTGCATCTGCTCATATTCTTCAAATTGCTGTGGCCTGAGAAGTAGGGGGAGGGGCGCCCTTGACTTCAGAGGTTTAGGTGGGAGGTGACTTTTTCACTGTTGCTCCCCCACCCGCCCTTTGGAAGCAGAGGGTGCTGGCCTCTTTCAGAGCTTCCTCCTCGTCACCGAGGCCCCTCAGTGCCAAGTGCTGATAGGAGGTCCTGGCTGCTTTCAGCTGAGCATTAGCTCTAATGGGTTTGGCAGGACTTTATAATATTCAAAACAAAGGATTTTTTTTTTTCTTTTTTTGTGGTGGGGAGGGATGTGGTGACGGCCTGAGCTCAGATCACAGGATGTGCTGCACAGGCCTGCCCGGAGCAGCTCCCAGGCCCGATGCCAAGGGTCTGTCTGAGCTGAATAGAAATCTGGAGTGGCTTTATCACAGAAATTAGTACGTGATTAGAACTGAAAAGAGGCACGAGTTTTAACTTGTATTTAGCACCCCAAGGATAAGTTGTCCCTGGTGTTACTAAATTATTCCCTCTGGCTCGGCCAATCTGCAGAATGGATGGGAAGGCTTGGCAAGGGAAGTATGGAGGAGGGAAGACGGGGTGGTGGGGAATGGGAGGAGCTGAGCAGGGGACAGGAGTTGGCTTTGTGTGGGGGAGGTGAAATTCTCTGGGCACTGATTTCAGTCCAGTAATCAGACACCTAAGATGTGTGTTAGAGCTAAGAAAACAGAACTTTGACCAGGTTGGATATTGAGTTTTTAGTTAAGTTGGCATAGTGTACAAAATATCTTTGAAAGAAAGGACAGGATTTCAGTGGGGTAGAGAGAAAGGGCATTTCCCACCTATCTTTCCTTCTGGCTTTGTAGCAGGAGGACTCTGTCCCCGCCATGACCACTCACGCCTGTGACTTTCAGGTGTGACTAACTGCCCATTGGAATGAGCTCTCTCCTTTTCCCCAACCCCAGTGCAGTATTCAGAGGAGTGTCAGTGGAGCCCCACTAGGTAACAGTTTGCGAACAGCCAAGGAGTGATGGTTGTCAAAAGCTATCCTGGGTTTTACTCTCGTTTCTGCCAGAGGTTCCCTTCTTTACCCTTGGTGCCTTTGTCTTCTAGCTCCACATGCTTGTGGTGGGGACAGAGCTGTTGGAAAAATTCCTGCGGAGCCATGAGGAGAAGCTGGTTCCGGACTAGGCCAGGCGTGGTCAGGCCAGGCGTGGTCAGGCCAGGCAGCGGCGGGCTCCCAGCCCAGCGTGGCTTTGCGGAGGGCTGGTTCCAAAGCCTGGGCTGGACTCTGCCCTCGTTGGGCCAGGAGTCTTCCTCAGAGTTCTTTTTTATCGCAAACAGACCAAGCAGAATGGAGACGTGACCCCAAGAAAATGGAGCTATTGACTGAAACCCAGGGGAGGAAAGTGTGACTAGGCCGGGGCCTAGGTCTGGCTAGGCCCAGCATCTGGAAAATGTTCAAAGAACAACACAATTTCTTCCTCTCTCTCTGTCTTGCTCTGCGACTTGCCAGGCTCCGACTCCCCCCTTGTGGCTACGTGTCTGCTTTATTTTTCTCTCACGGCACCAACTTTGGCTGTTTCTTCAAGCATAGGGCAAAAGATGGCCACCTCTTAGCTCCCAATTTTACAAAGCCCTCAGTTCAGGCAAACAGTCTGGCTGGTCCTCTCAGGGACAATTCCAAAGTGAAAGAAAGAAGTCTGATTGGTTAAGATTAAGTGAGAGCAGATTAAGGGGTTCAGAGGGAGAAATGTGGTGACTTCCTGAGTTCTGATCATAGCATATGCCAGCAACCTGGGCCCAGAGCAGCGACAAGGCTATAGTAGTTGAGCGGAAGGGGAGGAAAGAAGAATGGGTAGGAGAGAGAAGGTCACAGAGCATTAAGAAGGCTGTCTGAACTATGTGTATGTGTGTGTGGGGGTGGGGGGGTTAGGGTTGAGTAGAAACCTTCAAAAGTGTCTGCAACATGAGATAGATAACCAGAGACTGGAAAGTTAGACTCACCCTTTATCTAGAAAAATGTTTTTTGAAGGCACCTTCCTGTTGTGTACTTCAGCAAAATTCCTCATTAACATGGCTCTCATGAATCCAGAGATTTGGTCCTAGATTATCTAATCATTTTGTGGCTTCCCAGAGTGGATAAGCTGATATATGCTGGGGAGCCTTTTGTGAATTTACATTCCTTTAATATGCATTGGGCACAGATGGTTACCAGGTTGTCTCCGATCCATAAGTTTAATCAAGGGCCGATCAAAATTTAGTGCAAGACAGTTTAAAGGGACAAGCTTTTAGGCTTGGAAATGTGCATATAAATAAAAATGTTGCTGTAGCAGCTCCATTGTTAATGAAAGAAAAATGATCCATGCCCTCTTCTGGGATAACAGAGTCACTGAATATATTTATTTCAAGATGTAGGTGCTGAGGGAGCAGGCCACAAATCACAGAGCAACCATTAATGAGCCTCTGTCCCTACCTGTTAAGCTTATTAACTGCCTGTTACCTAGAGTTCTATATCCCACCTGGGGAAACAAAATGGAGGCTTCGGCCGTGCAAAGGCTGAAAAATACAGAAGTTAATCAAAAGCTCAGGGGGGGTCTGGAAATGCAAACAGAAGACATGTGCTGGCTGAGATTATTGGGGGATGCGAGGTTGCTGGGAGAAAGGATCCGAAGCTGTCTGATCTGAGATTTAGCTAATTAAATTCCCCAGTCCTTTAGTCAGTGTCCTCTCATTCTGTGCATGCCGAAGACATGAAAGGCGCAGCCCCTGCCTTCGAGGAAGCTGCACGCTAATTGGGTGGGCACACTTAACGCACGTGAGTCAGATGGATTCTGATGGAAAGCAAATTCGGGGATGTTATGCAGAGGCTTTTCGAATAAGTGCCGGAGCAATAAAAAAGTAGGAGGGTGTGGCCAAGTGGAAAGAGACCCGAGCTGGCAGAGAGGAGACCTTGGGTTTTGCTCCAGTTCCCCCCCATATGACAGCGGCTGTGCAATTCATTCTCTCTCAGTCTGTTTTCTCATTGATAAAAGAGTTTAAACTTGGTCAATGCTAAAGAATAGTCATGAAATACACTTTTATGTATCCATGAATGAGGATTAGGGACAGAAAATTGCTTAGAGGAAGGGAGCCTGGATTTGAGTATTTAGCAAAGTACAGGATTTAATTCATGGAGCAGAAGGAGGCAGCCACTCCTGGCAGAGACACTTGCACTGCACCTGCACCGGGCCCAGAGGTGGGCATGTGTATGCAGAGGAGATGGGCTGCCTCGTGGGCATGGGAGCCAAGGGAGGTGGGTGGGGATGCAGATTATAGGCCAAGAGGTGGACAGCACCAGGTAGGCGATGCGAGGTTCAACACCTGAACCTACAGCTATGTTCTTTAACCCAAATATTTCAGGGATCTTCCCATCGCTTCCCCACTAAAGTAGGGAAGGTTCTTTCTGCTGAAAGCGGCAGCAACCTTCCAAAAGTAATTTGAAGGCAGAGACACTGAAAACGAAAAAGCCTTGGCTCTATGATTAATTAAAGGAATCATCTCAAATTTAGAAAATTGCTTAAATAAAAGGAGATACAAAATTACATCAATGTGCCTCCATATGTTAATTACGGCTATTTTTCCTTGTTTTTCTGCTGTTGCTACAGCTATGTCCCATCTATCACTTGGTTTGAGGCGTCATGATCAATTGACTGTACCATAAACAACATGTTGTACATGTGGCAAATGATAACATCATTTAACTCGACATAGGGCAAAAAAAATTCCCTCTTTTTTTTAATCCTTCCAGTCTCTCAGAAGAGAAAAAGGACAGCTTTGAATTAATTTCTTACTGAGTCAAGCAGACATTTTTCTGTGGGCTCTGTGGAAGCAGAGAAGCGGGATCCAGCACAGAGCCAGACCCTCTCTGATGCAAGCTCCCCGGGTTCCTAGGACAGTGCCTGGTACAGGCAGGTGTTCAACTGCTGTAGGTTAGTTAACCGAATCACCACTCCTAGTTTTCTTTTTCTCTGCTAGGTGGTAAACTACACAGAGAATTGAGATTCACCACCAGAAGGGGTATGTTTATACTCGGAGAATAGCAGATCTTTTCTGGTGGCCGGAAATAGGTTAACACAGAGGACCACACAAAGAGCTCTACTTAACAGATACCTAATTCCACATGGAATTAACTGGTGCTCTTCTGTTTCTTCTCTAATGCATGGGCACTGAAACTCACGGCACACTGGATGCATATAGCCAGGTGGCCACTCAGCACTGCCCGTGTTCTGCACCCTTGGTTACCTGCGTGTCTGTCCTTAAGATTGCGATTATAGACTTAAATATCACACACAAGCTGATAATACATGGAAGAGAGTTTTTTTCCATGGAAAATAAGTTTACTGCTCCTAAAGAACTGAATAAAATCAGGTGCTTAGAAAGTCTATGTTAAATTAGTGGGTGAGACACCCGTAAATGATTGAAAAGTAAACACCTAAAAGCAATGCACTTTTAGCTTCAAAGAAACTAAATCTGGAAATGACTGGTGATGTATGGGTTGTATGAGTGGCACTTAATGCAAGAAAGACAATATACAACTCCAACTGGCAAACACCCACTCAAAGAAAGTACACTTAACGTTTCAAGGGGAAAGAAATATTTAGGCCAGATATGTATAGTTTTTGAAAATGGTTTGCTGCTTTCGAAAACTTTTTACAATTAACCAGTCAACTATTTTTCCTGATTGGTAGGTAGCATAAGAGGGGTTCTACTAAAAACAAATTTAGGAACTTAAAAAAGAATTAAGGCCACACAAAATCAGCAGCATATATTCGCAATGAAAGCATGTGGTTGATGGTCACTGCTCTGGAAACTGCAACGATATGAGCACTTAGCCAAGCATCCCCAGATGGACGGGGACCCAGGCTGTGTGCCTTTTGTGGAAAGGGATGGTGCCTTCAGTAACACATCCATCTTGCAATCAGCTAGCTGTTGATCTTACTCTTAGCTCTTGCTGTCTCTCCCTCTTTCTGATAATGTTTTACAAAAAGGTTTATTTTGAGCAAATTTCAGTCTTACAGAAAGTTATGAGTATAACGTAATGAGCATCCACATACTCTTTATCTAGATTCACCAATGTCAATTTTGCCATTGTTGGTTTGTTTCTCTTTCTCTCTCTTTTTACACTATGCACACACTCTCTCTCTCCTTCTCCTTCCCTCTTCTCTTCTCCTCCTTCTCTTTCTTCTCTACTCCCTCATCCTCCTTCTCCCTTCCTTTCATTATACCTTCTGGATGATTCAAGAGTAAACTGCAGATATCATGACTTTTGCCGCTAAATACCTGTGTGTGCATCTCTCTTTTTTAACAGATTTTATTTTTAGAGAGAAGCGAAGGGAGAGAGAAAGGAAGGGAGAGAAACATTGATGTGTAAGAGAAACATCAATCAGTTGCCTCTCACACAGTCCCAACCGGGGACCTGGCCTGCAACCCAGGCATGTGCCTTGACCGGGAATCGGACCAATGACCTTTTGGTTCACAGGACGGCGCTCAACCCACTGAGCCACAGCAGTCAGGGCAGGTATGGTTGTGCATCTCTTAAAAACGAGAATAGGCCCTGGAAGCAACTCTGTACTGGGGCCCAAAGACCGGACCTGGCTCCGGGGAGAACCTGTGGTTTGAGGGTGCCTGTGCACACTCTGGTTCTGCACCCCGGCTCTGGTCCCCAGTGGGCCACATGAGTAAGTACGTAAAGGTCACGAACTGCATCCTGAGGTCCAGTCCTGTGCAAGCTGATTAAATATATTGTGGAGAGGTCAACCTTCCCTGCTTGAAGGCTCTACTCCCTCTGCGAGCCTGGTCTTCTGAGCAGCAACTGCAGGTGGTTTCCCTCCTCGTGAGGAGCTTTTCACTGAGCCCTAGAGACCCCGATCTCCTTGTAACCATATCAGTGGTTTGAGGACTGGTCAGCACACGGGGTCCCACAATGACTTCCAAAGCACAGGTCCCCCAGTCTCCACTGCCTGCCTGGACTCTTCCCAGAAGATTGGGACCCTAAGTTCATTCTCAGTATTGCTACCCTATAGTAGGGATCTCCTGCAGCCTGAACCCATCTCTCCTCCCTTGATTGAACTTGGATTTGGCTCCAGGCTCCTTTTCTTAACCCCCACGACAGTCCCAATTTGCCTGGTTTTTCCCTTGAGGCTGAGAATGACAGACTGAGAAGGCGACCTGCCCTCCAGTCTACTCAGAGGGGCCTCTGAGGGCCCGTGGCCATAACCAGAAGGTGTTTCTCCCACGGCCTCTTGGATTTCCTCAGACACAGGTGAGGTGGTAGAAGGGGACCTGCTGGGGTGAAAAATACTCTTTTGTTAGCACTTTCTCTTCCAAAAAGGGCCGAGGAGGTGTTCCCAAGACCTTGCTGAACTAGGATTTTGAGTGGTTCCCAGATACACAAACAGCTGAAGGGAAGGAAGGGGGTTGTGGAAGGAACTCATTGCTCAGGGAGAGGAGACCCCAGAAGAGCTGGTTGCATTTCTGCTATAGGTGGTCCCCTAAGCACTGGGGCTGTGAGAACTGCTGGGAACCAGACACCTGCTCTCGTTTACCCTTCATGCTCCAGAAGGGTTGGGGGGAGGGGCCTGCGGTGTCCTCTCAGCACCCAGTAATTTCCACATATTGCCCAAAGAATTCAGGTGGTAGTCTAAGCTCTTTTGTTTTGAAAATGACCCACTCTCTTCTCTCTCCTTCCACAGCTTCGGTTCTGCTCTCTTGGTGATCAGCATCTGCAACAGCTTCTGGACATCAGGGTTGACAAACGAGGGGATACCAGTCTCTACCTGTCCATGGGGTCTCCCCCGAATGAGGCCTCAGGTGGCTGGTGGGACAGGTACTCTTTCTGGGACTCATGCTGTGATGAGGTTGGGAAGAATAAAGCTTTAGTGTGGTCGTCCACCGCCAGGACAGGAATTTAATGGGGCAGCTTGAGCAGCCAAGGGCTGAGATGGCTGAGGTGGGAGATGCCAAAAAGGAGTTACCTGGAGGTGAGCTCTTTACAATGGCACCCAGTGGGATCGCTTCAGGTCAGAGGGGTCTTGGTGTTCTGCTGACAGGGTGGAGGCCGGAGGTAGAGGGCATCAGAGGAGCTTGGGAAGCTGATATGGACTTGGCAGGAGCAGTAAGTTCCACAGGCACCCGGCAGGACCAGTGGACTTCAGCTGGTGCTGCTTAGCACACCTCACCAGGTGGGTCTTGACGTGAATGGTGATGAAAGCTACCCTTTTCCGAGAGTCTCCCCAGGTGCCTGCAGGAGGCAAAGGCACAGGCTGCAGCCGGGAGCAGGTAGGCAGGCTGGGTGGGGTGGGCACCTGTGGCCTGGGCTCTCCAAGAGCCCCATGCTGACTTCCCGGTGCTCCTGTTCTCCCTCACCCCAGGGCTGTAGCCACACCCTGTCCCCATGGTCCCTGCTCCCAGTTCATCCCAAGGTGGTATCTAGCCTTGGGGTCACATCATAGCTTCCAGAGGGAGGAGAACTCAGGTGAAAAGGGGAAGATTGTTTACATTTGCAGAAGAGAAATCAGTCCCCGAGCCTCTTCTATTTCTTGCAGGCAATCTCTGAAAGCTGAAAATCAGGAGGCAGGGTCACATGGTGCTGCAAGGTGTGGGGGTCTTACAGAAGGCTGAGTGCAGTGGTGCTTGAGGGGAGATGCCTGGGAGAGTGGACGCTGGAGCCCAAGTATCAGGGTCAAGGTCACATGACTCCTGACAGTGATGGCAGGACTTGTGATAGGGAACACTTTGTCATTTACAAAGTGCTTCCATACCTGTTACCCCTGTGACCCTCGCCATTTACCTGTGGGAGAGAAAGGAGAGGGCCCCTGATGGATGAATCTGAGCAAAGGTCAACAATGAGCCCACAGCTGGGCCTGGAGGTCCCAGCTCCTAGGCAGGCACTGTTGGTCCGGGACAGCCCAAACCCCCCTTGCAGGACACCCGGCTAGGGGAACACCCATTCCCAGACCCCCCAGGCTTCATTCCAAGAGCAATCTAAGAAGTATCCGGGGTCTGACCTCCTTCCCGGGAGCCTCCTGAGGGCTCTGTTTTCTGAGGGACGGGCTCAGCGCTGGCGTCCTCAGGGACCCGGCCCCGCGCCCTCAGGGACAGGACAGATATCCAGGGCCGAGGGGCAGAAGCTCACCTTTCGAAGCGGCACTTTTCTTCTTGCTCCTCCCCTTCGGCCCCGCTGGGCACTGACAGACGAGACAAAGCGAGGGGCTGGGAGCCCACTCTCACTCTGCTCTCAGGCAAGCTGCAGGCGCTCGGTGTTCGTGAGCAATAGGGCTCCCGACACTCAACTAACGGGGCTCTCTGCGCGTTCCCCTTTTGTTTGTGAAGCGGTTAGAAAGTGTTTCTGGTTTTTCTTCTTTGAAAAGTGTTAAGAAAGATTTTCTGTATGAGACCCGCTATGGATTTCTTTCGTCATGGTTCCGCTGCTGAGGAAACACCTCCTCGGAGCTGCAGGCCCGCCTGAGCTCGCTCGGGTAGGCCTGTTTCCTGAGGCCACAGCCCCACCTCAGCCTCTGCTCGGAGGCTCTCAGGGTCTCTGCACTGCCCTGGGATCGAATCCGAAAGAGGAGAGGCTGGCCCCAGACACCTGCCATGGGAAGGCTGCCGGGGAACCAGGGCTCTGGGTCTGTCTCCCTACAGAGAGCCAGCTCTTAGCGCACTTGGGACTGCGTCCGAGAGCCCTCCACCACGCCTGGACTCCCGGGTCGGAGACCTTTGGATAGAAACCCTTGCGTCTGCTCCAGCCCTTGCCCAGCTTGGCTTATTCCTGGCAGGATAGTGTTCTATTCTTTCCCAGCTCAGGACGGTCTGTAGGTGACTCAGGAAAGTGGAGATAAGAATAGAAAAAAGACCATCTCTTTTGAGTCTGGGCCAAGGGTTCCCTACCTTCCTGATGTTTCTATGTTTCCTAGGTGGTGGTAAGGATGCGTAAGTCTCCAAGCGGGGGAGTAACAGGAGGAAGAGCGACAGTCCACATGAAATGGCCAAGATGGTACCGATCACCTACGAAGGGCTGGAGCTCTGCCAGGCAGCAATAACGCTTTCCAGAGAAAAGAGCGAGCTGTCCGTCATCGGAATTGCGCTGCTGCCTTCAGGCGGCGGGCACTGGGAGCGGCTTGTGGACGAGGGGCCAGGCTCCCTTCACAAGTGGTCTGGTCACAGAGGGCTCCTGAGGGCTGAGAGGGGGCACCAAGAGGAGGGGGCTGAACCACCGCCCCACCCGCCGCCCAGCCTAGCAGGCCCCCTCCCTCCACTCCCCCGGACCTTCTAGACCTTCATCAATTTTCTGTTTATTCCACTGGGAAGCCGGGTGTTACCTGGTTCCTCTCTCTCTGGAAGATCTCGACTCGATTCCACCAGTTTCCAGTTGCGTGGCTTTTGAAAGTGAAGTTCTCTCAGGCGCTCTGGCTATTTCATAGGGATTGATACTCTCAGAAACTCCTCTGATCTCAACTTCATTTTTTTTTCAGCTCACATATTTACTTTCGTTTATTCTTTTTGGTGAGAACATTTAAGTTCTGTTCTCAACAAATTTCAGATGCAATACAGTTATCAGCTAGAAGTCACCATGTTATACTTTAGATCCTTAGGTCTTCATCTTATAACCGAAAGCCTATACCTTATTACCAGCCCCTTCCCTGGCAGTCACTCTTTACTCTTTCTATGTGTTCGCTTTTTTTTAAGATTCCCCATATAAGTGACAATATGCAGCATTTGTCTTTCTTTGTCTGGTTTTCTTCATTTAGCGTGTTGCCCTTCAGTTTTAGCCACGTTGTTGCAAATCTCAATGTATTTTGCCTACATAATAAGTTTTTTTACTTTCATCAACATAGATATAGAACTTTATTTTATACTTATTAAGTTTTGACTATTTATTTTTTAAATTTTTTGTCCTCACCGGAGGACACATTTATTGATTTTAGAGAGAAGGGAAGGGAAGGAGAGAGAGGGAGAGAAACATTGATGTGAGGGACAAACACTGGTCAGTTGCATCCCACATACACCGCAACCAGGACTGAACCCCAACCTTGGTATGTGCCTGGACCAGGAACTGAACCCATGACCCTTTGGTTTATGGAACCGCGCTCCAACCAACTGAGTCACACTGGCCAGGGCAAATTTTGACTATTTAATTTATTGTTTTCATCAACCTTTGCCATATTTACTCAGAATGTCTGAGTGGATTAATGATTTATTATTTAATTAGTTATTACTTCCCAAAATAAAATAAGTATAATAAAAATATAAAAAGTAAACCTCAAAAAACCCCAAGAATATTCTTTTACATACCCAGGAAACTTAACATTGACATAACAATGTTCTCTAACACAGACTTTATATTTAGATGTCATTTCAATGATGCCATTGGTATCATTTCTTTTCTTGACCCAGGCTCAAGCCTAGACTCACTCATTGTACTCTCTTTTAATCGGGAATAGTTCCTCGCCCTTCAGTTGTCTTATGTGGCATTGACATTTGGAAAGAATACCTGTTCAGTCATTTCATAAAATGCCCCTCAGTTTGTGTTTGTCTCACTCTTTCCTCATGAAATTACTTTCAGGTTGTATGTTTTTGGCAGGAATACTGACTACATAAGTAATGTTGTGTCCATCACAAGACATCACAGCAGGTGGCATGCGATGTCAGTTTGTCCCGTTACTGGTGATATTAGCTTAGATTGTGTGGTTATGGGGCATCCGCTGTCAAGCTAGCACTTTCTTTTTTGTAATTAATATTTGGAAACTGTCTAGGTATCCTGTTTCCCATCACGCTTTCACCCAATACTTTGATCACTCTTCGATAATCTTTTCTGAATTAGTTAGTACTATTATGATTGTCAAATGCCATACCTGCTTCTCTCTACTATGCGACTCCCAATTGGAGAAATCCAAGCATAGAAATAGAGGTGGGGGTGGGGAAAAAGAATGCGCATTTCCCCCTGTCCCCCTACATGGTCACCGAAGCAGAAATGGACTCCTTAACCTGTTCCATTTACTCACAAGTTATCCTTCTCTCCTTCTTCCTTATGCCAACCCCTAGTGAGCCCAAGCGCTTTTAACCCTTTTGCTCCTGAATCCTCTTATTTCTTCTTTCCCTTTTGTCCAGCCTTCAAACATGGGAGATCAGTCATTTCCTGCTCTATTCTCTTTCTTTTCCCCTCTGAATGGAGTACATGTGGGGGAAAGAGAGGACCTGTGAACATATTGAGTCATAAGAATAGAAGGGGGAGGAAAAAGAAGCCCCTCAGAGATCTGTCCTCAGAGCAGAGTATCTAAAAAACACGATCAGATGTTTTACATTACAAAAGCTAATCTCCTGATAGCATGGCATCTCCTTTTATTACCTTATTATGCTGAGTGTCTTTGTACTTCCCAGCCTTGAGATACTTCTTTTGCTTTATTTAATCCTTTTGTGTACTGGTGCTTTACTTGGTTATCTCATTTGCATCTTGCAATAACCATACGTCATGGGTACTGTTGTTACAGTTTCCAGTTCACATAAGAGGAAACTGAGGCTTAGAGGGGTGGAACTAAGATCACATAGCTATTTACTAAGGCGGTCTACTTCCAGAGGACACTCCTTGGCCATCATGTTTCTGAGAAGTGAGATAAATAGGTAGCATAAAGCTCAGGAACTTAAGTATGGAATCACCTCCTGGCTTTCCAGCTAGAGTTTACTGATGAAGTTTTGAATTAAATTATGCTTTCCAATGTAATAATCTTGCTGATATGGCTTGCCTTGACAAGTGGCAACTCTTCTCAAATCATAGCTGAGTCTCATGGGAAATAACAATGGTCACACTGACAGATGGCAGCTGGGTAACCAGGAAGGAATCAACAGAGGGTCTCGAATGGCCCACTACAGGGCAACTATACTGAATATCTTGACATATCCAGCCCTTGAGACAACAGTTTGGAGCAACAAAAGATGCTCACACATTGATAAAACTGAAAAAAAGAAGAAAATCATGCATTGTGTTCCATTGATCTTCTTTTTCATACACACACACACACACACACACACACACACACACACACTTAATTCTTACCTAAGGATATGTTTATTGATTTTAGAGAGAGAAAAGGGGAAAGACAGACAGAGAAAGAGACACACACACATCTATGTGAGAGGGAAACAGCAATTGGTTGCCTCCCATACATGCGCCAGCAGGGGACTGAACCCACAACCTAGGCGTGTGCCCTGACCAGAGATCGAACCTGTAATCTTTTGGTGTACGGGTATATGGGCCGATGCTCCAGCCAACTGAGTCGCCTGGCCAGGGCAATCTTTTTTTTCAAAATTTTTACTTTTCAGCACCTGCTCTTACTGTGGTAAGAATAGGGTAGGGTGGTTTGAGTGAAATCACTTATCTCAGCTCAAAATAAAGAAGCAGGATTCAATGATCTCCAAAGGGTCCCTCCAGGTTCATGAATCTAGCTGTGGGTTGTTATCGGAATCATTTTGTTCTACAATATCAACAGTGTCTTTGTTTATGTGAAACATACACATGACTTACACTGAAGTTAAGTCATCCTGATGTTCAAACCACAGTAAAATTCTTTAAGGCAGTGATCTCCTAATTGCTTCCTGGAGCAGACACTTTTGGTGAACAAATTCTCCTAAGACAAGGAAGAACTAACTCTGAGATCATTACCATATTCTGAAGACAAATACATCACCTCATGAAAATGTTAATAGGCAGCATTAATTGGAAGCAGAGGTCAGGCTGGGAGTTCCCTGCAGATCCTGGGAGTCCCAGAGGACCTGGTGTAGATAGAGCACATCTTTCTAGAACTGGGCAGGGAGTGTTTTAAGCCCCTTCGGCTTCCTGATCCTCTTTCTTCCCTTTTGCTCTGTGTCTGTCTTTGTTCTTAGTTTTCGCCTCTTCACTCTCCTCCGCTCTTCTCTTTAGCAGTGTACTCCTCACTTCTGCTATACATTTCTGGCATGAGCCTTAAGGATCAGTGAGTGATGCAAAGGAAGAGAGCAAAATCAGGAAAGACGTTGACTTCAAAGGAAGCAATAATGAGACATCAACCTGAAAATTATTTGAGAATGGACTGTTATGTCTAAAAGGCATATTATACAGGAGGATTCACCTTCCCCATGTCTTTTTCTAGCTGTTTTTTCTCCTTCGGAGAGGTCAGTTCACAATAAAAAATATACAGTAAACATCCTTGCTTAATTTTACCTCCACCCTTGCTTTTATTTCTTTTGCTTTCCCTTGAAAATTACGCTACCCTACTGTATTTTGTTTTTGTTAGTATTGTATTTTATTTATTTATTTTTTTTTACTGCCTCACATTCTTCTCAGAATAAGAGGGATTCAAAGAACAAGCATGAACAATTTGTCCAACTGTGAAAAAGCAATCAATGTGTTTCTATTATCCATAATGATAATCTACACGTAAACACAATGTACCATTTGCCTGGCACCGGTCTATCATGTCACATACCTAGACTCAATTCTCTAACACCCCCTCCATACCTTTTGTAGGAGAGAAAATTGAAGCCTAGGGCAATTCAGTAGCCCCTGGAAAGGTACACATTTAAGGAGTGAATTGGGACTTGTAACCGTGAACCCTTACGTTCAGACTCCAGGCCTTTCAGGTGTGATATTACCTCCTTCTGGTGCACTGTTACGCGTGTGATGAGTGAAGGCATATGAAAAAACCCATCAGGGCTCAGTGAACGGTGACCAGCTCATCCTGGAGATGAGCTAGTGACTACACACCGCTGCTCTTCAGGAGCTAGCATACAGATGGACTTCAAGGCGACCCAGTTGGAGTCCTACGTCCCAGGGGATCCTACTTAGAGATTCCAGCTTTAACATGGATTATTGATTTCGATTCTGCAAAAGACTTTTGTAAAAGACTGGTAATTTTGAACTCTGATAAGAAATAGGCTCACCTGGAACTCTTATGTTCTTTGGGCATTTTGGATGTCTTGTCTTCTTCTTTATCTCCTGCGGCTGTCCCTTGTCGCAGCTTCGGCTTTTTATACCTGATAGGCAGTAGTTAATTTGCCTCTGAAGCAGTACCATCTGACACTTTTCCACCTGCAACCTCATTTGGTTCTTGCTAGAGAGAGAGCAAAGCCCGCTTGGCTCAGAGGCCGTGGTCGGGGGCAGTTGATCGATCCTACATTCTTTTGAGGACTGGGCATTGGAGCGTTTCTTTGAGATGCCCATTGACTTCAAAGATGACCTGTGCTGCTTCTGTACTAGCCCAGACTTACAGCATACTCAGCCTTGGTTAGGACAATGAGAAGGGACACTTTGACTTTTACATTTGTGGATACTGTCCTGGCTTAACTTAAAGTCCTAGCTGATTCCAGGTCCTTTGATGTGCTGATGAGAATGTCCAGGTAGAAGGAAAGAGCTGTAGATTTTCCTTTGAAATTTAACCATTGCCTTGGGCCTCTCTTTAGCTCCTACCAATAGAGCCAGCAATGTTTTTGAATTGTTTTTCACTTGAGCCCACAATGCTTTTAGCTAGGAATGATGGGGGAAGAGAAGGAAGCAAATATAAATGTTGCATCAATCGCATGCCATTTGTACAAAAGGATTGGATTGCTAGCACTTAAATCTTAACTAAGAAACAGCTTTACAAGACAGGGGCCTCTATGCTTGGTGGAAGCCTGCTCCTCCGTTTGGAAATCGCTGAAAGTCAATTTCAAAATTTTCTGTCTTTAATGATATCCCAACAGTGTGATTTCCTTTCAAGCATGATTATTTTGAATGGCTTCACTGGCTGAATCGCCTCTGCCCATGTTCTCTTAGGAATGATTTCTCGGGACACAAAAATGGCTCAGTGACTTCCATTTAGCTGACAACATTTTATTTGTTTTTCAGGTTGTGACCTGTTCCTCATGCACATGGTTGTGTGTGTGATGGACTGTGGCGGCCCTTGACCACATCTCGTCTCCCTCCCACCTTAGTTAGGATTAACTCTTGCCAACTTTCCCGGGCTGGTCCAAATTTATGCCTGTTTTCCCAGCATAATTATGAATAATGCTTCTTTCCCTCTAAAAATTGTCCCAATTTGGGTGGCAAATTATATGGTTAAACTATTTCAGGGGAACCCCGCACAGATGCCACCCAGGGGGCATCCACTGTGGTGTAGTAGAACAATAGGGTTTAGAACTAGGAAGCTTCTTCTAAGCCCCTGCTTGTCCATGGGCAACAGGACAAGTAATTTAAAATCTCCTGGAGCTGCAGTTTTCTCATCCAGGGAATAAAAATAACACCTTACAGAGTTTTAGTGAGAATTAACTGGGTCAATATTTTATGAAAACACCCAGAAGTGTGCACAGAACCTAATAGGGAGTTATGAGATTTGTTTAAAGACAAAGCCTTTTCACCTGAGGTGAGAGTAGGGATGGGTTGTTACTAGCTGCGGTTTAAATGAATTTTTGTGATGAAAGTGGGGTGGAGAGTTACGCGAAAGAAGAGAATTAGAGGGTAAAGGAGGAAATTCTTTAAAAGTAATTGTAGAACAAGACACAGAAATGCTGATTTTAAACTTCGCATGGAAATCATTTCCACTTCAGGCTGTGTAATAATTGCACTTGGATCCTCCAGGGCATATCTGAGGCTTCTCACTGTAGTCTATGCCCTGAGTCTTTTGACACTTTTCTGTGTTCCAACCCCTCTCATGTTCCTTTGAAGCAGACTCAGCTTCCTCTGAAAACATAGTATTTCTGTGGAAGGGCTTGTGTGTGTGCCCTGGGACAGGAGTCTCCAAGAACAGAAGGAAAGTAATCGGCGGGGTGAGGGGGGGTTACTGGACGGGGAAAGAAGCCAAGCCAAGCTGGATCGCCATGCTGGCAGGGCCAAGAGCGAAATTAGTCCAGATACAACCATCCTCAGGCAGTTGTGTTCTGCTGGTTAAACATGAATCACAATAAAGTGACAGGTGGTATGTATCTGCAAGATGAAAAGGTCCAGAAACAGTCAGGCCTTCCTTTTTATTCTATTTGTGACCCATTTACTACTTTACCTGGAATAAAAATAATTATATAAGAAGTTAAAGCCTTTAACATGTTTTTACTTAATAGTCCTCATCATCAATGTAGTGCATATTTATTATGGGAAATATCCACGTTGCTACCATTCAAATGCAACCACTATTTTGGCTTGTTTTATTTGATCGTTTTTTTACACTTTTGCACTCCCTTTCCCCCAATCACACTATGTTATTATTTTACCATGTTGAAATCCCATTTGATGACTTTTCCAAACCTTACCTAATTAGTTTCCAAATGTTAGATTTCATTTGTTTCAAACTTATGAAATACAAATCTTTCTGTATAAATCCTTGTCTGCATTTGGGATCACAGTTAACCTTTGGACAATGTGGGGATTCAGGGTTTTGAGCTCCACAAAGTTGAAAATCCATGTGGAACTTTTGACTCTGCAGGTAGGCATTTACATCTGCTGTTTCAACCAACCTTGGATTCCGGTTTGTGGCTGGGAACCTGTGGTTGGTAATGCCAAAACACTGATTTTGATCCTTGATTGGTCGAATCTACAGATGAGAAACCAGCAGACACGAAAGGCCGACTGCATTTGTTGAAGAGAATCCGCATCTGAGGGGGCCCAGGAGGTTCAAACCCATGTTGTTCAAGAGTCAACTGTATTTCTTTAGTATGAAAATTAAGGAAGAGAAATCAGAGTCACAGGTATGAAACTTTTAAAATTCTTTATGCATATGCAAAAGCTAAGAAAGGATTTTAAAATATTGCTGTAAGTTCACAACTAATTTAATGTTATTTCTTTTCGACATCATTTTAATGATATGTAATAGGCACTAACAACACTACAATTAACCCTTATATTGCTCTGGTCAAACATATTCTGGTCGAACCAGCATGCAGGCTAGTCTGAAGTTTCAATATAAAAATGCTGGTTCCTCCTGTACTCGGTAGTGATGGCGTAGGTTGATTCTGTTACTTTTGTGGTTTCTCATGGTCCAATGTTTTTCTGGGAGTCTTGATGGTCCCTATTCTAGTTCATCATTATACTCAAATTACTTTAAAAGCCAAGCTGGCAGCAGGAAGGGAGGAAAGGCAGGGATTTCTTCCTTTAGAAGCAGCTTAAGTAGTCTCAGGTGGGCACACTTTGGGTGTTTGCAGAGTATTTCGGCACAAATTGTGGAAAAGATGTTTTCATTTTAAATGGAATGATTTTTGTATTCTGTCAGGTTCTTTGAATGAGCATTGTAAAAATTGGGTGGAAATCTTGGACTGGATCCCGTACGTGGGGGCTCAGGATCTGCGGTCACTTTGTGTCTCTTTGAAGGTAAAAATTCAGGTCCAAAATGACAGCCCCCACCTTTCTGGGACTCTCTCAGAGCTTGTCATTGGCAGAAAGAAACCTCCTCCCTACAGAGGAGAACAGCCCTCTGAATTGTCTTTCTCCTTCTCTGGTGGAAGAAAAAGCACGTGGGCAAATAAGAAAGTTTCCTCAGAGCCGAGGCCAGCCCCACCCCCCCACCCCCCGCCCCGTCCCCTCGATCAGAATGCCGCACCTGAGAGCAAGGAGCCCTCAGACTCCAGGCCGGAGCTATGACTGAGCAGTGCATGGGTCCTGGGATGACTGCCAACTAAATTTCTTTGGAAAAATATAAGATTCAGGTTTCTACTCTGTTAAATAATGAGACAACAGTGCTAATTTTGAGCTCGTATAATTTTAGGTCCAGACGGATACATTTATGATTTTAATATTTTCTAAAATTTCAATAGCATTTTCACCAACATTGTGAACTTCCTCTTCTTTTGGCTTAAACATACTCAGTTCCTTCAATAGTTATTCTGATAGAGTTGTTTCTAGAATATTCCCTGCATTCTGCCCTCCTCCACATCTCCACCAAGCTTGTTGATCTCGTCTGGGATGCCTACAGTCAGCTAACATTTTTCTTGAAATAGTGTGTCTGGATTAACATAATACTCTATGTCATCTAATGTGGCTAGCCCACATTCTAATAGGACAATAGATTCATGCGACCAGGATAATACTACTGAGGCGGTCCAAAGTTAAATAGTCTTCCTCTCCCCTATAAAGACATCATGCTATTTGCTTGTAATAGATCTGCTGTCTGCTGTGACCTTGAGAGCTACTGCCAAGACAACCTCAAGTTTCTGTATTCTAAACTTGTAAAATCACTATGTGTTTTCTTTATTTATTTGGATATAGGACTTTACATATATTTCATTAAAAGGCATCTAATTTAAGTCTAAGATTTTAGCATCATTCTATGTACCTAGAAGGTGCTTAATAAATGCTTGCTAACAAAATCCTTACTATATGTTTTTTAAAAATAATCAGGTGACCATGGAGTCTTTCTGCTATCGTTAGAAGTAGCTTTAATTCCTCTCATCCTTTCCTTTTCCTTTTTACTGTATTTTAAATTCTTCCTGAATTCATTGTAGGAATCTATTTGTTTCATCTTTTTACTTGCATTAATGGAATACCAGAATTTGACTCTAATGACCTTAGTGCCGCATTTTAAAAGAAAGGGAAAATAAGAAAAAAAAAAAGAAGGGAGTTAAGCATGCATTGCCCTCCTTAATAATATATGTTTTCTGTTCTCAGGATAGTTTATTATTTGGAAACTGTGGGCTCTAGTATCTTTCCTACAGCAAACAAAAACAGCATAGGATAAATCAGAATGATTAGTATGCAAGTGGCTGATTCTGGGATATTCACTATAGCTTGTCCTTTCAATGTGTCTTCTTTTGACATCTTCACCCTGGGTATCCTGGCAACAGAGTACTTTACGAAAACAAAAGTCCCATAGACACTGTTTGCTGAATTCCATCAGAATAATAAAAAGACTATTTTATTCAAGCATTTGCTGGAGACAGTAATTTAGAAAAATAGCAAGAAGGCAGCTAAACGTACTTGATACAAAAGTGACTGACAGTGAAGGAAACCCAGACCAAGGGTGGTGTCTTTGGGTCGTATAATTTCTCAACCATTACAGGAAGACAGGAGTGTGAAAAAGAGATGATTTATGGGCTAAAATGGGAAGGAGAACAGCATGAATGTACTGGAGTAAGAAATCCCTGAAAGGGCCTGTTTATATCACGTAGGGCACATGTTTCCGTACAAGCTAGAGAAGTGTCTTCGCTGCCTGTGTGAACTACCTTGGAAGAGACCTCTTTCCAATGGCACGTGGAGCCTCCTTCTCCCCGGTGTTCCATTTACTCCCTAGGAGAGTAGCAAGCGGGGTACTTAGGGGAGCACAGTGACTCGTTCTAGGCCTTTAGGGACCCAATAAGCTTAGGAAGACGTTTGGAACTTCTGATCCACTTAGTGCAGTGATGATGCTGTCAGTGGTCCCCTCAGGCCTTCACAGGGCAAGCATCTCCCTCAAACTGCAGTTATCTCCCTGCTGAGGCACCGGGGAGAGGAGGGCGCAGTGGGTAAGGCAATGGTTAATATGAGCCATTTCCTAGTTTTTCAGACTTGTCCTATGATTCCACGTCTCCTTTGTGACCAAAGGGCTGGCTGTGTTGGTGCAGGGGCTGTTTGCTCTTTCTGAGGGAGACGTTAGGATGTGTGATCCCAGTGCAAGGAGTTATTGAACAGAACTCAAAACTCAGAGAGGAGGACTTTAGGGACTAGAAGTTTAAGCTCCTCAAAGAATTCAGGCAGGCTCTGTAGAGTACATGCATTTTTGACAGTGTGCCTAGCCTCAGAGCCCCTCCTGGCGACTCCCCCTCTCTCCACCTCCTTCTCAAAGGTTGCTGCCGAAAGCTCTCTTTGTACTGTATCCTGATTCCCACGCCAACCCCTTTTCAAGGCCATAGCTGATTGGAGTAGCATCGGGCCACTGACCCCATCTAACTAGTCATCGTCTCACACCTGGGAATTTGGAAATTGAATTCAGCAATACTTGTCAGTGTAGATGGCTTTTTGAACAGAGGACATTTATGCTCGGAGGGCCTACTTCTGTGGGCATGCAAAAGCTGAGGCAGAAATGACATAACCACATCAGAGAGAGAGAGAGAGAGAGAGAAGCTGTCCTGATTGTTACTGACTTCCTGGTTTTTAGTTCCACTTTTTTTTCAGGGGGGTGCAGTTCAACTGTCTTTGTTTCCCTTGGGTTCTATACAAGACCTACACTAGAGACCCTTTTTTGTCTAGCCAAGTAGAGTAGGTTTTGCTTAATTATAATTAAAAACAAAATAAAACAAAACAAAAAACCTTGACCAAGACAAACTGATCAAAGAAAGCTAGAGAGATTCAGGGCTGGAATCCAGGCCTCCTGTCCCCAGACCAATGTTTTGTACATATTACCAGACCTTCTGCCTCTTAGCTCGAATCCAGACTCAGGCAAAGAACCTCTTTCCTGCGGCAGCTCTGCTGCGTCCTGGTGAGGCCAGAGGAGCACAGGTCAGAAGATGCTCGCTGAGTGGTCCAATCCTTCAGCCCTTTGCCCAAAATTGTTCTCAAACTCGATAATCTACTGGTGCCCAATGCTAATCCTCACTTAGGCTAGAACAGAAATCGGTTCTGTGTCTCCCTCCACATGCCCACCTGAATGGTATGTCTAAAAGACCCTTGGACTCTTGAGGTCCTGATTCCTTCAAGACCTCTAAGCCCCTCAGGGTCAGTTTTTGTGAGTCCCTACCTGACAGGCCTCAGGTGATGAAGGTGATGCCTTTGCCCTTTTGGAAGAGTCATTTCAAAATCATTAGAGGAAAAGAAACTGAGACAGGCCGTCCCTTCCGCCCTCAGATGCCAGCTCTTGTTGTTTTGTGACTGTTTGCCATTAGATAAGGGTGAGCTGATATTCCGAATGAGGCATTTGCTGGAAGTAGGAGGCAAAAGGGAGCAAAACCAGGATTCCATTCAAGTCACCAGTGTTTGTGTAGCTCCTGCTGTGGGAGACCCCCTCTCTTCGGGACAAGACACACTGCAGGCTTTTGGCATGGATAAAAGCCCTGTAGCACTCCAGGTTTGATCTCTGCACAGAACTTCCTGCATAATTTATGACTTTAGAATGGGCAGTAATAGATTTCTGGGCAGGAAAGGAATATAACATGTTCTTCTGAAGCAAAGGTAGAATTAGTAGGATAAATACAGGCGTGAGAAAAAGTAGGTTTACAGTTCATACAGAAAATAATACAATAATTAATAATAATAGAAGAATAAACTATGTTTCATGTACTCATGACTGTAAACCTACTTTTGCCCACCCGTGTAGTACTTAAGAAGCTCTGGACCATTCCCAGAGTAATCAGGAAAAAAGTCTAAATGACGCTGATTATACTTTAAATAATTTCTTTAAGGTGTAATTTAGCCTGTCTAAATCCAGGGGCTGGCTGCCGTCTCTTGGAGGGCATGAAACCTGCTTAAGAGGGACAGCTGTAGTCCTTATCTGGCCATTGTCACAGCAACACTCCTCTTCTTCCAAGAATGGCTCAAAAATGGCTCAGAAATGAGCCAAGTCCTGTTTGCAGGAACCAGTATGTTGCTAGGGAGAGCCAGGACACACCTACACAAACATGGGCTGGAGTCTTTGAAATGGCTGTTTTTTCTTATCGATGTGTCATCTTCCTGGCCTCACCTGCAAAAAACACACATACAGGCACATGCAAGCAGACACTCATGGTCACACACATGGACAAGTTCCATACTTACACAACAGTAATAGTCCCTTTGATAAAATAAATTTTCAAACTAGTGTGCTGTTAGGATGAGAAGGGGCTTTAAAGGCTGTGCTAATTATCTGTTGTGTTAATTATTGTGTTACAAATTGCCCCAAAACTTAGTGCTAAAAAGAACAAGCCTGTGTTATCTCACAGTCTGAGAGTCTGGGAACTGACATGGCTTCCGTGCCTTGGGCTCAGGGTGTCTCACAAGCTTTCCGTCAGTGTCATCTGAGGTCGTTATCATTTCAAAGCTCCACTGGCGGAAGGATCTGCTCCTAACCTCATGTATGAGGCTGTTGGCAGGTCCCAGGTGCTCGTGGGCTGCTCGCCAATGTCAGTTTCTCCTATGAGGGTTCCGTAGAGATACTCACAATATGGCAGCTGGCTTCCCTCTGACTAAGTGAGGAAGTAAACAAGAGGTCAAGAGAGGGAGAGGGGGCGCCTAAGATGGAAGCCAGCTAATCTCAAAAGTGATTTTCCATCACCTTTGATGCATTTTATTCTCTAGAAGTGAGTCACTAAATGCAGCCCATGGTCAAGGGGAAGGGGTGGCACAAGGGCAGGAATACTAACTTGGAGGAAGGAGTCACTGGGGATTCTTCTAAAACCGAGGACCACAGAGACCATCCCGTCCAACCCTGTGGACAGCTACATCTCTGCTCTGCTTGCACACCTCCTGGATGGGAAGCTTCGTGGCTTTTGAAGCAGCTCTTTCCATCCCCTTTTTAGAATGGCCATGTTGTGCGTGACTCCCCAGCTTCCCTTCCCTTCCGGTGTGGCTCCATTTTTCCACTGAAGGCTCAGACCTCCCCTATCCTTAGCCTGGTTTTGGGGTGGGGGTAGGGCGCAGTGGAGGACAGTACTCCAGAATTTTGTATCTTCTTGGTCACAGTGATTGGTTAAGGAATGGTACATGCTTCAGGCTCATCTAGTTTACCACCCTGAGATCTCTTTTTACCATTTCTGTGAACCTCCTCCCCTCTCAACCCTTGTACCTTTACTGTGTTTTCAAGCGCCAGCTATCGTAATTCTTCTTTTAAGGACCACTGCTGTGCTGCGCCAGCCACTTTGCTCCAACCACAGAGAACTGGCAGTACCAGGCATTTATATTACCCTCCTGTTTTGTTTTTTTTTAAATAATTTTAACCAGTTTTTTTCTAAAAGGAATTTTATTAAGCTATAACTCACATACTCTACACTTCACCCATTTAAATATATAATACAATGGTTCTTAGTATATTCAAGATATGTGCAACCATCATTGCAGTCAGTTTTAAAACATTTTTATTACCTTGAAAAAGAAACCCTCTAGCCTTTAGCTATCACCCCTCCATTCCCCCAATCTTCACCCCACCCCTAAGTAATTGCTAATCAACTTCCGGTCTGTTTAAATTTGCCTATCCTAGACATTTCCTATACATTGGATCATATGTGATATTTTGTGACTAGATTCTTTAATGAAGACATTATTAGCATAATGTCTTCAAGGTTTGTTCGTGTATGGCATGTGCCACTGCTCTTTCCTCTTAGGTGGCTACATAATATTCCATCACACGGGTATGCTACATTTTGTTTATTTGTCATCTGGGCATTTGGCTTGTTTCTACCTTTTGGCTACTATGAAGAAAACACATACATGCATGTGTTTTTGGAGCGGACATATGTTTTCATTTCTCCTAGGTATATACCTAGGGGTAGGATTGGTTGGATTATAAAGAAACTCTGTTTTCATGGTTTGAGGATTGCTAGACCATTTTCCAAAGAGGGGGCATCATTTACATTCCCACCAGTATTGTACGATGGTTCTGATTTCTCTACATCCTCACCAACACTTATTATTAGCTTACTTTTTGATTCTCACCATCCTAGCGGGTATCACATGGTATCTTACTGTGGTTTTAATTTACATTTTTTTCATGACTACTAATGTGAAACAAATTTTCTTATGTGCTTATTGCCCATTTGTGTATCTTCCTTGGAGAAATGTCTATTCTGGTGTTTTGTTTATTTTAAAACTGGGTTTACCCCACTTGTTGACTAATACCTTTTTGACGTGAGAACATGAAAGTCTAGCTGTATTCCCTTAGGTTGGGAGAACCCTGAGGCTTGACTTTCTTTCCAGAGTTCCTCTGAAGAATCAGGTAGAAGCCAACACGGTGAGGCTTTTGCCTCCCTCCTTTCCTTACCAGATTCCTCTGTGAGTATATGGTAGCTTGTCTCGAAAACTGGTTGCCTTCAATTTCTTCCCTGCCTACATGCACAGGTTCCTCCCCTGCCCCACAGAAAGGTAGAATCTTTACCTCCATATACTTGAATCTGGACGGACTTGTGAATGCTTTGTCCAACACAATCAACAGTAATAATGTTGCCAATTTTTGGACCTACATCTACGAGTTTAAGCCATTTCAACATTCTCTCTTTTAAGTACCTATGCAAGAAGTCCAGAGGCTCTAATCCAACCTTTTGGTTTTTAAAGTTTCTTAGACCCTTTCAGCATTATTTTAGTTTAAACGTTGTTTTCTCATTGTACAAAATCTGGAAAATACAATAAAAATATGGGGGTAATAGGTAGAGCACAGATGATTTTTAGGGCATAGTTATATCTGTATACCATAGTTAGAGTAACATGTCATTATACGTTTGTCCAATCCACAGAATTACAATACCAAGAGTAAACCCTACAGTACATTATGGACTTTGAGTGATTATAATGTGTCAGTGTAGGTTCACCAGTTATAACAAATGTGTCACTGATGGGGATGTCGATACTGAGGGAAGCTGTGCATGTGAGGGGGCGGAGGGTATATGTATGGGAAATCCCTGTACCTTCCTTTCAATTTTTCTGTGAACCTAAAACTGCTCTAAAAATAAAGTCTTTTTTTCTTTTTTAAGAAACATAAATAAGATGATAAAAATCACTGGTAATATACTGCTCAGTGATAAGCACTGCTAACATTTTGGTGTATATCCTTGCAGTTTTGCCTGTGTTAATAAATCCCTATCTAGCCATCATTTGTCTACCAATCAATTTATCTTTATGTATTTCATCAAAAATGTTTGGTTTGATTTATATGTACTTTTACAAACTCTGCCAAGTTTCTGACCAGGGTCATTCTTCTCCTGGTCTTAGAAGCCTAAGACGCTCTGAAAAAGTATTAGAAGGCATTTGATTTCAAGAGTTATATACTAAGAAAGCATGGAAGAGGGAATTGTGAAAGGCGGGGAGAGGGAAGAGCCATGATTTTCTTCTTCGGTAATACTACTAAACCCTCTGACCTGTAGCCTCGGTACCTCCTTCTTTTTATTCTCAAAACTGGTTTTTCCATCTTGAAAGGACCCATTTCTGTTAAGGAAATGGAATACATGAGCTGCAGAGCTTCTCCCCACGAAAGCACTTACTCAGCAGATGCCCCATTGCCTAAAACGCTTTGTCTAAATAAACAAACAGACAACTAACATATATCTGCAAGTTTTAGATGGTGAAACTTCAAGATAATGAGTTCTGCTTCAGGTAGCACAGGCTGAAATAAAATCACAGAAGCCTCTTTGCACACACTGTCTGCGAGGCCTGGGGGTTAATTGTATGACTGGGAATGGAGGTTCCAGGTGCAACGGTTAGAATACACTGGTTGGTGTTGCTGCTGGATGCGTGGCTCCGGCCCCATGCAGGAGAGCCGCTAGTTCATCAGCGGCGTGTCCTAAGTGCAGCCTATGAATTCGTAGCTCCAGAGTTACACAAAATAGAACATTAGATAAAACATCTGTTAGGACGGCGAAGGTGTGAGCACAAACCAGGGGTAGAGAATGTACTGACAAGTGCAAACTATTGTAGCTATGAAGAATCAACAGAAAGTTGATTCAGCTATATCTGCAGTGGGAATCTACATAAAATTCAAGAAAATCTGTTTTGCCACCTTCTTGTAACAGCATAAACATAGCAAGTGACTTAAAGGTAAAGACTCATTTGGGGGATGCAGTAGTTAATTTCTTCACCTTATGCATATTGTAAACGTCATTTGTTATATCTAAGCTTGGAGGCGTGGAGGCATGGGGCTCTCAGTGAAACATCTGCTTCCCTTCCTCGCTCTGTTCTAGCACGAGAAGCGTGGTCTCTTTTTCCTTGTTGGCGGATGCTGGCTCTGAGGCAAGCCACCATTCCTTACACTCCATGTCTGCTCCATGGCATGTCATATTTTATAGGTTCTCACAACTTACATCCCAGTTTCCTGTCGTTAATCACCAAAGACTACCATCTTCACATTTCTGAAATACAACGTAATGAATTTACATCCACTGAAAGAAACTCTTTTTCCTGGCGGCTGCAATGCTGTAAAAGAAATACATGTTTCTGGCAGGTTGTCTGATCATGTGCAATTCCACCAAGAAAGAATAACCATCTCAATCCTAGCACCCACTTTTTGTGTGAGGGGAGGACAGCATTTTTGCAAATCTGTGATTGTCATAGCATTAATTAGAAAGAACTTTGACTTTACCAGATAGCAACTATTGGCCTTGGCTGTGGAAGCGAGTGGCTGGTTGACAGGCTGGGTATTGTGACAAATGCTCTGACCTTCCTGGTTCATCTCAAATAATGATAACATTTGGACAAAACAATGTCTCAACCCCATTACCTGCAAAGGTGACAAATGCAGGCTAGAAAAAAAATTAAATGGAGATTCATATCAAATGTAGGGCTTTTTCTAGAGAACGTATTCCAATTATCAATATTAGAAGTTACTGGTTCCATGTTCAGGTAATAAATTACATGCTACATGGTTCTTTACCTCATTGCTATTGCGTATTCATCCTAAATGTTTGGCATAGTATCTTAATTAAGATAGTTTTAGCAAGGATTAGCAAAGTCCTGAGTAGGACTGTGGTTGTGGAGGTAGAAGAGGGGAGAGATGTGCAGGCTGTTTCTAAGATAGAATTCCCAGGGAAGTACTTCCACATGGAAGAGAAAGAAGCATTTGGATAACTACGAGTTTTACCTCTTGGGAGACATGGTTAACTGAGTTCTGGGAAGGTTTGATTTAAGGTGTTTGTGACATGAAGAAAATGAAAAATGAACTATTTAACACGGTAAGCCTTAGTGAATTAAGATGTCTGTCTAAAGATGTCCGCTCTCCCCAACAGGTAAACAGGAGTGAGCCCTCCAGCCCGGCTTGGGTACGGAACCACAGCGTCAGTTGCTGGCAGTGCCTGGGATCTGACATGTGTCTCAGGTGGACTTAAGAGAGAACATCTGGGGGGAAGCATATTGAAAAGTCAGGAGGATGGTCTAAAGCTGTGTATGAATCTCAGTTCAATAAACTCCACCGTAGAAGAAATATCGTTTTGTTTTCCGAAGAGCAACTTGATTTCGGACTCTAAATCAAGACTGCCCACCCCTGTCTAATTGGTATCACATTCCATCTCTGTTGTTTGAGCTCCTTCTCCCTCGTGGGACTGTACCAGAGCCTGAGGTGTGGGGAGGGTTTATGTGATGCCTGCACAAAAGAAGTTTCTCTAATTTTAAGTCTACGGTGCCGCTCCCTGTTGGCGCCCTCACTATCCAAACACTCCGTGTCTCTGGACATCTGGTGTTTCTCTCATTTCACATTACATGGGGCCTGGGCAGGTTTGATGAAGCCAGGGCCCTCTGTGCTGGGGGTCCTGTCCCCTTGGGTGCCTATGGAACCATCTCTTTGTGTCCCAAGGCAACACTGCAGAGCAAAACCAGGGAGCCCTCCTACTGCTTTGAATGCCCCCAGCTCTCTCTCCTTCCCCAGCCCAGGGGAATCCCCTCCTGCACTTGCCACTTTTCCAAGCCCCTCTGTGTCTTCTGTCAAACCCTCCTTCTCAGTGGGTTTAAAGCGAAGGAAACACAAACCAGAAAGTCTAGCAGGCTTCCTGTTTTGCACCCTGCCAGGTAGCTGCCCTCAGGCGATGAATCAAAGAGCTGGCTACCTGCTTTGATGAGGGAAGAAAAGCGGAAAGCACAGAGAGGAAATCTACTTAAATTGATCCCTCAAAATAAGTGGCTGCTTCAGTCATGAACTGACAAGGGCTGAACAGAGAGGGAAATTCTAGGCTTTGAAACCAGTGCAATGAGAAGTGTGGCAAGCCCACAGATTACAGCCTTGGGAGAGTAAGTGGGAGATGGAGCCTGAAATAGTTTCTTCAGCTGGGGTGGAAAGTGTCTCGCTACCGCATCTCCTCGCAGGATATTCTGGGTTCCGTGGAAATGGGGGAGGGGAGGCGAGGAAGCAGTGTGACTTTTTCTTCCTGTATTTCCTCCTGAAAGAGCTAAGCGAGGGGTACCCTACTTTCTGCAGGTCGAGCCGCTCTTGCCTGTCTGCTTTCCGGTGCGCCTTGCCTTCCCAGGCCTTGGAGCTTGATGTGCTCATAACCCAGGGCGAGGCAGAGGTGGAGGGCTGGGGTGAGCAGAAGAGGAATATTGTTTGATCCACTGCTGGGCTGGACTGAGTTATTGATTAACTTATGGAGCAGAGAAGACACAGTTGATGGTGCTTTTTCAAAGTAAATCAGTATTCTGGGCACTGAGAGGAAAACCAAGCTTGAGGGAATTGCAAAGACAGGCTGAGAAAAGATCAAACCACAGAAGGTCAGGTACCACCAAGAGGTTTTTGGCAGAATGAGGTAGCCTTTTTATTGATGAATGTAGGCAGCTGGGGAAAGGCATCAAAGGAAATTATCCATTCACGAGTCTCTCATGCTGATGTGGCCTGCATCTTTGAGTTCCCCCAGAAAAACACCAAGAGTAAAGAGCACTGGGAGTGGGGACGAAGCAGTGGCTTAGCTGGCACTGATGTGACTGAGGAGTGGCCCTTGGACATGGACTTCACCCAGGGGTGGGGTGCGAGGTGGCAGAGTACCAGGGAGCTGCTCTCCCTTTCCCTGCCGAGAGGGGCCGAGTGCTGGGCGGGGCACAGGCATGGCTTCATTCAGTTGTCTGGGGTGAGGGGCAGAGGGTACGGAGCCAAGCACAGGCTGGGCTACCGTTGTGATTAGGACCACGGGAGGCGACACAGCCAATCCAGGCCAGACCACTTTCCTTCTTCTCCTTGCTAAACCTTTGTTTTCTCACCCATGTCACGAGAATGCACTTAGGGAGTCGTGAGTATTAAATGGGGCCAAGAATTTTTTTCTGGGTAATGAGGATATCAGTGCAAAAATAAAGTCTCTATCTCAATGGAGAACACAGACAATAAACAACTCAACTAGAACCATAGAGCGTCGGGTCTTAAGCAGTGACAGAAGCCAGATGGAGCAAGGCGAGTAGATGAGTGATGGGAGATGAGGCTGTAGAAAGGGCATTGGAAGGCCTCTTTGTCAAGGGGGCTTTTAAGGAGACACAAGCGAGCGATGGGAACAAACCACGTAATGACAAAGAAAACCCTGAGACTGAAGAGGCTTGGTGTTTTGGGGGAATGGCTGGGAGGTCAGTGATACAGGGAAGAGTCACAGGAAATGAGGTTAGAGAGGTAGTCAGATCATGTAGGGCCTTGTAAGTAAGGGGAGAGACCTAAAAGAGTGAAGTGTGTTGGAAAACTCTAACATTTGATTAAAGTGTGTATGAAGCACTTACCTGGGGTCAGGCCCTGTTCTCATCGCTTCACTAATTCAGTCTCACACAACCCTATGATGGGCCTGGAAGATTAAGTGACTCACCCCAAGTCACATGGCTGGCAGGTGGCAGAGCCAGGGCTTGAACCCAGGCAGGCTACCTTCAGGTCATTGCTCTTGACTTCCTTCCTTTGCGCAATGTCTAGCATTTAGGAAGTGCTCAATATGTAATCGATCATGCTGTTGATATTTAAACTCTTTAATGGTGTCTTGTCTTTCTAGTCAAACATCTAGACCCCTCAATAAGGCTTGCGAGATCTGCCTGCTATGGCTCCGCCCACCTCTGTGATTTCTTGCCATGCCACTCCCTTCCTTAGTCCCGTCTTCCAGCTACACAGGGTGTTGTGGTTTCTTCAGCATTCCTATCCTTTACCCACCCTGGGGCATTTGCAGAGGGCAGTGCCTCTGCCTGGGATGCTCTTCTTCCCCAGGGCCTGAGGCCAGTGCTGCGCATCTTCCTCCCAGGTGGGACTGCTGGCCACACGCCTAGTAGTCAGCCTGCCCGCCCTGTGATTTTCTGTATTGTGTTTTTTTCTTATTCATGCCCTTGCTACACTCTGATGATTGCACTTGTTTATTTATTTGTTATTTTTGTGTTTGTATTGCCTGTCCACTCAACTTTTATAGGAAATTTCACATTTTTTTTTTCTTTTTCAAAAATACACTCATTTGGAGATGGCATGATTGGTGGCACACTCATAGTTTTTCTTTTCTGTAGATAAAAAGGCTTTGACTTTTGCACAGTTGCAGAACAAACAGAACTTTGACTTACCTTTCATAATTGATATCACTAATTTCATGTGTTATTGACAGTCCTTTTATGTTGTTACCCAATGTAATTTGTTTTTTCTCATGGGAAGTATTATAAAGCCAAGAGGCATCAAAATAATGATGCTTTTAGCCTAAGTGGGTAATAGTCACATACAAATGTTAATGATATAAAATTATATACATATTTATAATTATTTGATTAATAATTAATGCATCAATTCATTCAAATATTACTTGAATGCATCTGTAAAACAAGCATTGTGCTATATATTATGAAGCAAGAAGTTAAATATGTCAAAGTCCTCCCACTGAACAGTTTACAACTGAACATAATTACACCCTAGTTTGATAAATTCTATGCTAGAAAGAAGCCCCAATATCTTATGTGTGTGAGAGAATAGGAACCTAGAGCTGGGTAGGGGAACATATCGAGGAAGCACACATGGGTCTGCTGCCAGATTTGAAAGCTGAAGATAAAGCGAGGTCAGAGGTAGCATTCCTGGGTGGGGGGGATGGTGTGTTCAAAGGTGCAGGGGTGTGAGAGAGCCTGGAACATGCCAGGAGCTGTAGGCACTGTGCTTGGAACCAATCTTACATATATATCCTTAAAGTGCTCCATATGGGTGACTATTAAATGCATAAGTTCTGTTGCTTGGCTCTCAAATTTCTCTACATGTGGACCCCATTTTTCCTCTAATAGCTTTTCTCCCCACTATTCAGGGTTACGCACACTACATTTATTTCAACCTATAAACCTGTGTTCATGGTGTTTTGAATCCATGATGCCCTCCTAGTCTCTTAACATATTTGAACTTTTCTCAGTCCTTCATTGCCTGTCTCAACTACCACCTCTTCCAGGAAGACCTCTTTGACTGCAGTTGTCCACGGTGAACTCTCTCAGCAGTGAATCAATTTTGTCCTTAAAATTCATACCCTTAAGAATCTACTTCATTATCTTTTAGTTATTTTGAGTGTTAAATTTGCATTCCCAAATCATTTGAAAATTTAGTAATGGTAGATACCTATTTGTAAACTTAATCTGCCTAGCTCAGTACAGGGCATGATGAACACTCTCAGTTATTACCACAATTTGATAAATATTAATTGGATCCAATTATCAAGGGCATTGCTATATGCTGATTATGGTTTGGAGCTCTTAATCTCTTGTACAATGGGTGGTAAATTGGCAGATTTTATTTCTCTTATACTAAGTTATTTTGTGACTTTGGGAAATTAAAAAGATCTGTGTATATCAACATGTATATGTTACCAAACATAATGTTGAATGGAAAAACAACTTACAGAATGATACAACACAATACCATTTATGCAAATTTTTTAAAGATATATGTGTATCTTTTATACTTTAATAGATATGTGCCACATATCTGTTAAAGTATAAAAATGGGGTGGAAACATGCAATTCATGCTAACGGGTGTCTCTGGATTTGGAGGGGATGGTCAAAGAAGATTACATCATGGTCTATTTTAATTTCACAAAATAAAAAATCCATAGCAAATAAGGCAAAATCTTTTATTTTATTTTCATTTTTTAATTATATGATATTGATTATATTATTACAGTTGTCCTGATTTTTTCCCCTGGGTTCCACTCCACCCAGTACCCCCCACTCCCTCAGGAAACCCCCCTACCCTTGTTCATATCCACAGGTCATGCATGTAAGTTCTTCGGCCACACCCTTTCCTATAGTGTACTTTACATTCTTATGGCTATTCTGTAACTACCTATTTGTAGTTCTTAATCCTCTCACCTCTCACCCTTTCTCCCCCACCCTTCTTTCATCTCTTTATCTTTAATCTTTGTTATTTGAATTATGATGTATCTTAGGGGGGGCCTCTTTGCGTCCATCTTGCTTGGGACTCTGTGCCTCCTAGACTTGCATGTGTGTTTCCTTCTCCGAATTAGGGAAGTTCTTTTCATTGTTTTTTCAAATAATTTTCCAATTTCTTACCCTTTATCTTCTCTTTCTGGTACCCCTATGAAGCAAATGTTGGATTACTTAAAATTGTCCCACAGGCTGCGTCCGCTATCCTCGCTTTTTAGAATTCTCTTTTCTTCTTCTTGTTTCAGTTGGCTGTTTTTTGCTTCCTTGTGTTCCAAATCATTGATTTGATTCTCGGCTTCATCCACTGTACTGTTGTTTCCCTGTAAATTGTTCTTTATTTCAATTAGTGTATCCTTTGTTTCCGACTGGATCTTTTTTATGCTGTTAAGGTTCTCACTAAGTACCTTGAACATCCTTATAACCAGTGTTTTAAACTCTGCACCTGATAGATTGCTTATCTCCATTTTGTTTAGCTCTTTTTCTGGAGTTTTGATCTGTCCTTTCATTTAGGCCATGTTTCTTTGTCTCCTCATTTTGGCAGCCCCCCTGTGTTTATTTCTATATATTAGGTAGAGTTGCTTTGACTCCATGTCTTGGTAGTGAGGACTAATGTAGTAGGTGTCCTGCAGGGTCCAGTGGCACAGCCTCCCCTATCCTCTAAGCTAGGTGCTTGAGGTGCACCCTTCATGCGGGCTGAGTATGCTCTCCTCTTGTATTTCAGCCTTGGTTGTTGTTGGAAGATCAATGGGAGAGTTTTACCTAGGCCAGTCAGCTGCAAGGATTGTCTGTGACCACTGACCACAAACCTCTACACTCTGTGGAGGATCGGCTGTGCAGGGGCAGGGTGGTGGTGCTCCAGTGTGGTCTGTAGCTATCCACTGGGTGTGCTGGTCTTGGGGTTTCCTGGGTGGTGCAGACCAAGGTCAGCCCCCACCTGTGTTTTGCCTGGGGTCACCCTGCCTGAGCTATAAAGCAATCCGAGGTGGCTGCTACTTGTGCTGGACTTGGAGATTCCCAGACAAAGCCAAACCATGAATTTAGGCTACTAGTTCCAGGCCTGGGGCTCACTGAGGCCATCTGCTCCTTGTTTGAGAGGATTTAGGAAGTTGTGAAGCATGAGCCAAGACCAGTCATTCATATGGAAAAGCAGCTTTTCCATATGGTGGGCCTATATGTTGGGTAGGACAGAGTCCCTGGGGCTCTCCAAGGTGTCTCAAACAGTGTTAGGTTGATGCAATCTTTGATATGGTACCAGTCTGTAAATAAGGCAAAATATTTTCAATGGTCAATACTATTTTTCTAATAGTTAATATTTTTCTAGTGTTGTGGGATTCTTGGTTTTAGAATTCATTACTTTTTTTCTACTTAAAGGTTGTTTTCAAATGCACAAATATGCACACAGAAATTGCATGTGTGTTAAAGAGCTGGAATATTTAGGGGAAACAGAAATAAAGAAGGTGGACAAAGACCTTGAACAGATTATTGTGAGTAGAAAATTTTTCTTGTAAAACATTCAAGACCCTGCTATCACCCCATTATAGCTCCTTGTAGCTCAGGAGACAATTCTAGTAACAATGTATTCTGTGGTCTTTACATGGTCTTTGGTTTTACTGTAGGCTTCATGAGGTAATGCGGGAGCTGCCCTGGAGAGCCTCAGCGAAGTCTCTCTGAATGAACTGAAGCTTTCTCTCTGCCTTTTCTGAACTATATGATTTCAGATGAGGTTAATGGGCATTAATTATGTCAGTAGCTGGACTATGTGGGTCCTGAATTTTAATGCCTGGGCCCCTGCCATTCTAAGATCGATACTGGGTCAGGGGAATTACAAGTAGACAGATAACGTCAAGGGGTTGATCATTAACATTCCCAGAAAAGCTGAGAAGGTGAGGTAGGTCGAGAGGTTCAGCAGTGATCTAGGGCCCGGAGGACTTAAGGACATCAGCAGCTTACGAGGTCTGAATTGCTCTCACTTAAACTCACACCAGTGGAAAAGATGGGAAGACTTTCAATGAGCAAATTGAGCTGATTCAACAAGATTGTGTGACCTTATGACCAAGTGCAGCCTGAGGAGATAATAAAGAGACAATTGAATCCAAAAAGGAGAGACCAGCTGTTTTAATACTAACTCACAGAGAGGGAAGTTTCCTTGAAATGCAAGTCTGTCTAGGTTTCAAAGAACAGGTAATGAGGCAAACATTTAAAAATCTTTTAAAATTAAGCACATGTGCATGCATATATGTGTATATATGTGTGTATACATGTACACATAAATGCATATAAACACAAACATGTAAATGGTGTATATACTATATCATGATCACATAAATATATATATATATATATAAAATGATAGATTATATGTATGTTGATTCCAACAAATGAGTACCTCTGATCAATAAATGTGTGGTGAATGAATGTGCATCGCGGATAGAAAAAAGCTTAGTAAGAGTTTCCCTCTTAAATTTCTTGGGGTTTTTTTGTTTTTGTTTTTTGTTTGTTTTTTAATTTTTAGGCAGAGGGGAAGGGAGGGAGAAAGAGAGGAAGAGAAACATCAATATGTGGTTGCCTCTTGAGTGCCCCCGACTGGGGACCTGGCCTGCAACCCAGGCATGGGCCCTGACTGGGGAATCAAACTGGCAACCCTTTGGTTCGCAGGCTGCCGCTCAATCCGCTGAGCTACACCACCTGGGAAATTTCTTGTTCCTGATGGAGATGTGTTAACCCTCCTGAACTGGACTGAAATTTCAGGATGAATGGTAACAACTAGGACAGCCACGCTGTTGGTGGGGACAGGGGAAAGCTACGGAATGATAAACCTCCTTCCCCATCTGGGAAGATCCCCTGTCACCAGCATGTTCACTCCTTTCCTCCTGGCTATGGGTGTGGTTACCTTTCTCAATGTATGGAGCAATTACTCTAGGCTAGGCACTCGGCAAAGATCTCACGTAACCCTCACTACAACATGTAGCCCTATGAGAGACCAGTATCCTCGTTTTCAGAACCGAAAGCTTAGACTAAGTAGCTTTGATCAGAGACAGTAACAGATAGGTGGCAGAGCTGAGATTTGAACCTGAGTGTGGCTGACTTCCAAATGCCCGCTTTACTGATTGCCAGTAAGGATACTTCTGATCATACTCAATAGCAGACAGAAGAGGTTTTCTCTCTAGTGCAAAACTGTGGGACAGTTTAGGCTGCAATCGAAGGTATATACAGTAAAGACATCTACCCCCACAGTTATGAGAACCACAGAATACTCTTCAACCACTGAAAGATGCTCCCAAACCACACACATGAGGTCAACAGTGTAGACCTTTAGAGTATCAGCTCTGCACCAGGGAGGGGGCCGCATAATTTGGGGAAAGAGCATGGGCCTTGGAGCCAGCTGAACTTGTGATCAAATCCCAGACCTGACACTTAATAGTTTGCAGCCTTGGGAAAGTTGCTTAACCTCACTGAGAATTTCCGAAGCTCTAAAATGGTGAGCCATGCCTACCTTGCATGATTAGTGTTAGTATTGGAGAAAAGTAGCAAGAAGCACATGGTAGGTACTAAATTGCAGGTGGCTGTTATTATTAATAACACTAATTATAAAAATTTGTTGGCCATTGAACCTAAACAGAAAGAAAGCATACAGTGATCTACGTAGAGGGACAAAAGCAGACCTAATTCAATAAATGACTCACAGGTTAGCAGCACAGACGCTCAGTGGAAACGGCCTCCCCTTTGCTGCTGACCGAGGGTGGGGGTGCTCCAGGCAGGAGCACACAGTCTAACCCACATGTGTTTTGCAACGTGCTTGACCCATAGAACTCAGAATGGTGCTCAAGGGGACTCCAGCAAGGCAGTGGGCAGGGGCCTGCCCCGGCTCTGGGGCGTCGTCTGTCTTTGGGCATCTCTCCATTTTGGTCCCTTTTTTTGTGTGTCCCAAAGGTACACATCTGTTTAAGTGCTAGCATTTTTTTAAGGAGAGAGTTTCTCTTTGAACAAGGATTTTCATTCCTGAGGGGCACACATACACACATCTATTAATATGGACAGACTTACACAAGAAAGGGAGCAGAAATGATACACTTTAATAGCTAACATTTATTTAGCACTTACTCTGTGCCAGACACTGTTCTGAGTGTTTAACATGTATTAGTCTTTTAATCACTCAGTCCTCACAATAGCACTATTAGGTAGGTACCATTGTTATTTCATTTTATAGCTGAAGAAACAGGGACCAAGTATTTAGGTATGTTTCCCAAAGTCACAATGCTTAAGTGGCAGAGCTGGGGTTTAAACCATGGCAGTCCATCTCTGAAGGCCTTGCATAGCTGGAGGCATGGGCCTCCACAGCTAACAGGCATTCGCAGCCCCACGGACTTCATATCCTGGCACTAGAGTTGCACACAACTCTAGTGCAAAATGGCAGTTGGCAGAGGGAGTCCCTCTACCGTAGCAACCAAGTGGCTTTGCAACCTGGAGTTAAAGACACTCTGTTTCTCAGGATCGTGTCACTGGCATCTAATTTTAGAGCAGTTAGATAGCAGCAGGAATTCTAACCCGTATTTACGGAAATCAAATTAAATGCCTGCTCATTTTGCTATCTTACAAATATACCTTGCTTTAATAATATGCTAAGTGGATATCAATGTCAGAGCAAGATCACGGGGTCTACCTTCTTTGTGACCTATATGTAGGCTGGCATTTGTGATGGTATTTTTATGGAAATGCATATTTTTGGTTGTCTGATTTATGCATATTCCTACTACTTAGATGCTCTACATTTTGCTTGTTTTCAGTTCACAAATTTGCGTAGCTCATAACCTAGAGTGTATTTTGGGTTCAAAGGTATACAGTAGCCTAAGACATTCCGGACCCTGGGAGCTCTGAAATAGTCTAATGCTCTCCAGTTAGAGAGAAAGAAACAAATAGCAAGGTAATAAGCAGCACTTGGGAGGACACACAAGTACTAAATTTCATTTTGCTTGTTCTCATTTTTTAGTATAGACACAGAGCTCTGTAATGTTGAACTCCATTCTGTACCACAGAGAATGGTTGGGTCCTGGAGTTTCAACCTTGATTGCAGAGGCCATTTGCCTAGTCATTTCTACCAAACAGTAGGTGACTCATGGTCCGGCTGACACAATACCATATCCTGTTATATTGTTGTTATCAGTAAAACATCCGGGAGATTACATGAGTTTGGAGAGTACCATCTTTTAGTAGACAAATTGGAATCCATGGATCTTTATTCATTTGGATTCCACAATTTTGGGCTTAAGATCAAGACTGGCTTTGCTCACTGGGGAGAAGACCTTGGTAGATGTACAGACGAGCCCAGGCCTAGGCAAAATGGTGATGTTGATGAACTTCTCAGAGCTGAAACTTCCCTACCTGCATCTGCTTCCCCTGCCAGAATGATAACAGCTCTCCCTGGCGATTCATACTTGTGCCTTCATCTTTCTCCTCCTAGCAGATCTGGGGCTTAGGAAATAATTTGATAAAATAACTTGCAGTAATAGGTAACTGACTGATAAGGTTTAATTTTTTTCACTACATTCTGGGATATTTGCATTTTAATAGGACTTCAGTCTTCATCCAAAGCAATAAATGCATTCTAGAAGTAAGGAACTGGTCAAGCAAGTATATTTTTGAAATCAAGCATTTCTTTCTGGTGTCCATAAACACATAAATGGCCACTTTTATTGCATACCTGAAGGGTTGACCCTGCATATTAAATATTCACTTGCTGAGAAAAATAAACTGTGCCAAGGCCCTTTGTTAGCTTTGTTAAAAGCAGACAATGAGAGTAATTATAAATGCTTCTTAACCACAGAGCACAAATATGGTTTGATAATACATGCACTCGTAAAAACTAGAAAAAGTTATTTTACACATAAACTTAATATTGAAATAAACATCTCCATAATTTGAATTTTGCGCCACTGTCGAATACAATAATATTGCTACATGGGGCCATGCAGAGCAGTGTTTGTAAAGCTCTGTGGCTTCTGTCTCAGCAGCACCAGCATCACCTGGGAGCTTGTTAGATATACACATTCCTGGGCTCCACCTGAGATCTGCCGCATCGGAAACCCTGGGCGGGGGCGGCCGTGGGGGGTGGGGGAGGGTGAGCCCAGCAGTCGGTGCTTTAACAAGCTCTCTGGGTAATGTCACTGCATCCTAAAGTTTGAGAACCGGATTTGTAGATGATTATGCTCAACCTCATCCCAATTTACAGATGAGTAAAATTGAGGCTCAGAAAGCTTGCGAGACTGCGCAGAGCTGCTGATTTTTGGTAGTGTTCTTTTCTCGGTCCTAAACTAAGTCCCTCTGGCTAATCAGTCTGAATGAAAGAGGTTTTCTGTAGCATCCCTGATTGACAAGTTGGTCAAACTGCCCCCAGATTGTGTGGCTTTACCCTTATAAGGCTCGGGGCGGGGTGGGGGCGGTGAGGGGAGGTTACGGCTTCAACAACTTCAGTCTCGTGGAGCCTCTCAGGGATCAGGCTGCTCCATATTCACTCTCTTTTAAAAAGACCAGCGTTCATTTTCTTTTAAAGTTGGGGTTAGTCTGCCTGAGTTGCATACAAATAAGATGAATGAATTCATTACCAAAAGCTAGATTAAGTTTTGCAGCTGTTCCGCCTGGGGATCTAGTAGCGAGAGAGGCCAGCACAACGAAAATCCTTTACTGATCAAGGCGGCCTGAAAATGCAATCTTACGTGGTAAGTAGCATTCAGAAATACTGAAATGAAGTAAAAAATTAAAATGACTTTTGCCTAAACATGTGGGGATTGGAGAAGTCCTGGGGTGCCACCAAACGTATATCAGAGCTGTGAAATGCAGATGCGGCCTTTTTAGTTGGCTCCCCTCAAGGGGAGTGCAACTTGTGGATATAGGAGTGAGAATTCACATTCCAGATTTCAAAGGGCTGGATGAATTTTAGGACGAGTACTGATGACGTTTGCCACTTTAGCAACTTCATTTATCCACTTATCTCTCATCGCCACTTCTAAACTAGGCAGTATCTAGGAACTGATTTCTTCCTATCTGGTATCCTCAGTACAGGCCTGTCAGCATGCAAATTCATCCTTTTTTCCATCATGAACGCAGCCATTTATCCTGATAATATTTTAAAACTGTCTGCTGTGAGCCAGGACTGTACTGGGCTTGTTTTTTCTTTTGTTTCTGCCTATTATTCTCAATTAAATGAATGATTTGTGTCTTTTTTTCCCTTTACTAGTTTGGAAGTTACATGAGCTGTTTCTTTCTCGTAGTGGTTACCTTAGAAATTTTATCAGGTATACTTAAATTATTGAAGTCTCAAATCAACCCAAACCTTGAACTTCATTCCAGTAATGTAAGTTCTTCTCAGAGCTTAATTCTTTTTATTCCCTTTTTGACTTTTGCTCTTGTGTTGTATTTTTAAGTCTACTAAAACAATAATACACATTATCATTGCCATTTTATACAATCAGTGTTGGTTAATATTAGTTAATTTTATTCTATCTAGCATCTCAGATCATCCATTCAGCATTACTTTCCTTCTGCCTGAAGTGCCTCCTTTTGATTGTCTTTTAACGGGGTTATGCTAATGATAGACTCGCTTAGGGCTATAAATTTCTCTGTTTTGACTCCACTCTTGAAGGATATTTCACACAATAAGACTTTTAGACTGGCAGTCATTTGCTTTGAGTGCTTTGAAGGTTTTATCTCACTGTTATCAGAACTCTATTGATATATTGAAAAGTCAGCTAACTTACTGCTTTTCATATGATCTGGCTTTTTTCTGGCTTCTTTTAAAAATTTTCCCCTTGTTGATTTTCAGCAATTTTACTATAATGTATTTAGTTTGGAATGGAAATTCTGTTCTTTTTTTTTTTTTGGATGCAGTAGGTGTTTTGAATTTCTGGATTGCTATCTTAAAATTTTTCAAATATCATCTTTTCAAATATTGCCCTGACCTATTTCATCCCTTTTCTAATTTTAGTTCTCCAGTATTTATAACTTCTTGTAGTTTCCCCATCCCTTTTCCTCTCTCCTGTATTTTCTCCCTTTTTTCCCCATCATGCTGCATGCAGGATTATTTATTGTGCCTTGTTTTCCTAGTATACAGTAGGCATTCAGTAAACCCTTGTTGAATGAAATGAAATACTGAGTTAAAATATTTTTATTATGTGGAACTAATTTCCTGTAAGACATATAACTTTAAAAAACTGGTATGATACAATGTTTTCAATTTTCTATTGTAAAAACTGAAGTCTGTAGGTTCAATGACTTGGCTAAAATTATAGAGCTAGATGGTGGCATATCTGGCCCTAAAACTCACTACATGGTATTTTATTCCAATCCAAAATATTACAATATAGGTATTGAAAATATGGATAAGAGGTCTCTACAACTTTCCCTCAGGAGAGGCTACATTATTATTTTAATAGTAATCTATTTTTTTTTTATTATTAATGACCAGTAAGAAATAAGGGATTTGGAAGTTAGATAGGGAAGGAAAACGGGTGGTTTAAAAACTAATCAAGGAAGTCTTTGATAATTTTAGTTAAGATAGTGACTTACTCATGGAGAGCCCTCAGGTTATGAAGACCCTTCTCATTCACTGGTTTGGCAAAAGCCTTCCACAAGTGTAATAGGTAAAAGTGCGTGGTTTACAACGAAGTCTTGTCTATCATAAAACGACCTAGAATATTTAGAAAATGATGACTTATAATAAGGCCTGAATCATTAGCCCTAAGATATGACCCCTTTATCACAATTCTGTGAACAGTTTTATGCTAAAAATAGACTCTTCTACATGAGCGAGAACAAAACTGAAATTAGTTAATCAAGGTCTGTGAATGCAGTCTGTGGGGAAACGTAAGCGACTTGGGGGAGGGGAGTTGAAATGCAGAGAAAATACAAAATAAACCGAAACACCTGCAACAAAAAAGTGAATGTGTGTGTGGGAGGGAGGAGATGGAAGAAAAAAATCAACTCTTATCAGTTATTTAAAAAGACTACAAAATAGTATATTTGTGTATGGATTAATCATATAATAGCCTAAAAGTCTTTTATGAAAATTTGGACTAAATTAATTAAATGTCCTAGAGTGCAGTTTTTAGAGATGACATATTTTGTATCCTTTTGCTTTTGGCTATTTGAATACGTTTTTGAAAATAATATTTACTCATATACTTGCTCAATTCTCCCCAATTGTGTTAGTTCCCAATGCAAAATTATGGGATGATAGAAAAGGAGGAAACTGTTAACTCCTTGTCCACACTTTCTCTCACTCTCTCCATCCCTGGCTTTGCAGCAATAATTGCTACCTTATATGCCTGTTTAGTTCCTCCCAATTGTCCTGTACAAGTACATTGCTTCACAGACAACAATACATGGCCATATGATGATAAAAAAGGGACAAAGACACTTTCATGTTTATCTCTCCTTCTTGCTTTGGAACAGTAATCACATCCATAATTTTTGTCTTTCCTCCCTGTCAAGACCAACTTGCTATTGCAAGCTTCAGTGTAATGTGGCTCTAAGAGCAGCTCTCCAGAGAGGAGGGACAGTCCCCCACTTGTAGAGCGAAGAAAAATGACTAATAGCAGGTGGGGAGGAGGGGGGTGGTATCCCAGCCTAAAACACTAACCGCAGATACACTGGCCACGTGCTTTCTGCCTTTATCTTCAAAGCGGGAAAGCAATGGATTCAGACCAATATATCCCCTTCTTCCTTTCACCCCAATAAAGAATGTCATCCTATCTTAAAATGATGAGATCTGACGTGTTCTCTGAAGACCGTCTCTTTTCCAGCAGCCATCTGCATTAAAGCCATCTGTTAGCTTCTCTTGCTTATTAGTCATGTCCCTGAGAAACCAATTGTAGTATCTGCTAATCCTTAAAGGCGATGAAATATTATTGATCAGAAATGGGAAGGGATGACACTTAATTGCAGATAGGCACCATCCTGATGGTGCAACATAAAGCATTAAAAATTTGTTTAATTTTTATCAGTATGGAAAGCCAAACAAGAACATTCATCCTCAATGTGCATTTTTTTTTTCTGTCTGCTCCCTTTTATTTTCATTAGTGGGTTGAAATGTAATGTTTCTTGTGTGCTGAAATGGATCAGGGTAACATTTTTTTGTCTTGCTTTTTTCTTTTTGCTTGCTTGTCATAATTCATGGGCGTGAAGAGGTGATTATTCACTCAATAAATATAATCCTAATCCTTTTACAAACTTTAATCTAGGGGAAGTTTTACAATTAGCATAGAAAGAGAACTGACTCATTTGTCATATATTCTAGCATCTAGGCCCGTTCGTATGGTTACTAGCCCTGAAACTTGAGTAGGTTATTTGACATGATTTACATTTTTAAATATATCATGTAAAATGAATAATATCTTTCTAAAACAACTAATAAATTTGCTTTTAAAAGATAAAATGAACCAATATGTTTATTAATTCAGTCGTTCAATTATTCATCCACCCATCTCTCTTTGTAACCAATAACCCATCTTTCAAAAGATGTTTATTATCAACACATGTTGAGAACTGGATATAAAGCAGCAACTAAAACAGAAAACAAGTGTGCCCTCAGGAAGCTTAAATTCTAGTAGGGAAAAGTAAATGTTATAAATAACTAAGCTATATAAATAATATGTCAGATGATCATAAGTGTTGTGGAGAATCATTAAGTAGGGAGGGGGCTGGGGAGCTGTGATTTTAAATTGAGCAGGCAGGGGGCGCTTCCCAGAGAAGGTGGTATTTGAGTAGACCTGAAGGAGGTGAGGGAGTGAGCCCTGTGACTCCCTGGGGGTGGGGCAAAGTGTTTTATCAAGGAAGCAGTTGGTGTAAATTCCTGAGACAGGAATGTGCCTGCAATATTCAAGGGAAAGCCAGGAAACCAGTGTGGCTGGGGTGTCTTGAGAAAGGGCAGAGTAGTAGAAGATAAGGTCAGAGAGGAAGTGGGGGACAGTAAAGAATGTGGGGTCTTGTAGACCACTGCAAGGACTGGCTTTCATTCTGAGTAAGAGTTGGGGCAGAAGAGTGACATGACCCAACTTAGGTTTTGGATTCTGTGTTCAGAAAAAGCTGCACTGGGGTGAGAAGGGAGTGACGGTAAAGGCAAAGGTAGAGGGGCTCATTAGGCGGTCGTTGTCGTCATCCTGGACCAGGTGGTGAGAAGTGGGAAAGTCTGATGTTTTGAAGGTGGAGTCAGGTAGATTTGCTGTTTAGAAAGGAAAGAGGAAGAGAAATTGAGGATGCTGATTGCATCTGGCCTGAGGAACTTAAACAATGGAGCTGTCATATACTGAGATGGGGGGATGGGATTAGCCATAGGAAGAGCTGCTCTGAGGGCACAGTGGGTGTTGGACAGGTGACTTTGAGGAGCAGTTATATCTGTCTCATGCACGGAGGAATGCACGACTAGATGCCAGACCACACGGAGTTCCTGGGGGTGGCAAGGAAGTGATGGGCAGGGATGACTGAATGGCCATCCCTTGCCAGCTTTCAAGGTTTTTACTTCTTGCAGAGAGAGATAAGCATGGAGAGAGATAACCACAACAGGAGGCAGAGTAGGCTATTTTATTTTTGTTTTTATTTTTCAGAGAGGGTGAAGGGAGGGAGGGAGGGGGAGAGAAACACCCATGTGAGATAGAAACATCAATTGGTTGCCTCTTGTATGCGCCCTGACCAGGGACTGAACCCTCAACCCAGGAATGTGCCCTCACCAGAAATTAAACCAGCAACCTTTCGCTTTGCAGGATGATGCCCAACCCACTAAGCTACACTGGTCAGGGCCACAGTGTCATTTCTAATCAGAACTTTCCCTTGGAATAGAAATACATAGCCCTCCGAATGGTTCAAACATTTAATCACTTATTTGGCCTTCAGACTAGGCAAAATCACTATCACACTTCATCTGATTACAGCCTCTTTCTAGACACCATGAGAGATAAAATGGGAGAGCCCTATGGTCCTGCACACACTTGCAAACCATGTTCTGATTATATGCCTCTTTGAAAAAAATCTCTAGTGAAATCACATCCTCCTGCTGATATCTGACCTTCACCTTCTTGTTCTATATATCTTTTGTCTAATCTTTTTGCCTGAAGCCGGGGATTGTGCAGATTAAGGTGTGTCTTTCCCAGAACGCTAACACACATTAAAAAGCCGTATTGCTACCATGCATAATTATCAGTGATTTGATAAACATCCCATGAGTTTTTAGAGCAATGTCTAAGATTAGTTTTGAATGAAATTAAGGGGTATAAGAATAATTGTTGAGTTAATTTAAAATTAACGCCTAAGAATACAGGAACATCTATAAGAATTAAAGTAATTTTATTGGGGTGATAGATTATAGGTGCTTATATATTTTCAATGTTTTTATTATTCTAAAATATACAGGAAAGAACCATTGTCGTTGTACTATATTGGCTTGATATAATGTGTTTAACTATTTGACTTTTAACAACAACTTTCTGTTGAGCTACACTGCAAAGCTAGTGCACTATGTGCTTTGCTACCTGCCGTTATCCCCTTGTTTATTATTACGATGCCCCTGGTTCAAGTGGACTGACAGTGAGAGTAAAGAATAGTGGTGCCTTGTCCTAACAGACGTCAGCGTGACCTACAGACACTCGTTTGGGCTCCTTTGAGTGTACTCTACTCACCTCAGTTTCCTCTAGGGAGAGCCTTAGATACACAGTGGAAGAAGGCACGGAGCCAATCCTCAGACAGATGAAAACAAACAGAGTGGGTGGACTGTATAGGCTTGTGAGATTGGCATGCAATTGAATAATTTTTCATTGTTGCAATAAAGCTTTGGCAGACCTTCTTTTTGATCACAGCTTCATCTCTTGGAACCTCCAGGAAGAAGATTAGGAGTAAGACTTGGGCAAGAGTAGGAATAAAAATGTATCTTTTTAGTTTTCTGGGGATCTGTCCTATGGATTTTGGGGCTTGAAGTTTTATGGGCTTTCTCCCTGTCTTTGCATAATGTTTAGAAGACAACTTTGACTTTGCAGACCAAGCCCATTTTAGGGCCCACTGAGGAGAGAAAGAGATCATGGGACCGGCCGCCTAAGACTTGCTCCAGGCTCAGAGAAGTAGTGGCTGGAGTGAAGAACTGTTGTTGGTTTCCATACAGCATCTCTTCTTTCTTATTAACAGCATCCATTTCCTCTGAGGAACCGGTCCTCCTCCATTCAAATTGATTTTGTGAGAATTGGCAACAAGAGACCATTACCTCTATGGCCTATTGGGTGGGCCTGTAAACCCAGCTTCTATAATCAGGAATCTCTGCAGAAGTTAAGAGGGAAGTTCTCTAGGTCCCCTTGGATCATGAGCTGCAAAGATATGATTTCAAAGCTGCCAGATTCCCTCAGAATTTGGAGATTGGCTGAGGGAATGGAGTCAGTAAAGACAGAAGCCAAGATGAGAAATGGGTAGAAGT